>PUQB01000129.1:362500-435000 GCA_003024785.1 Selaginella tamariscina
ATACATGATAGATCAAATACCAACTGATAGTCTGATACACTAAACTTTGGGTTTAAGGTAATGACATTTATTCCCTGATGGAATCGTAAACACAGATGGCTCGGGATTGTGTGTGTTGTGTGTGTGTGTGTGGTGTGTAATGAAAATGCATGTCTTAAAATAACTTCTTTTAGCAAAGAAATGTATGTGTACATGTGTTGATTATGAACGTCTCTATAAGAAGCACAATTTGTTTGTGCGTGAGAAAGAGAGAGATATGTACTTAACTTTAACTCTCTCTGTGTGTGTATTGGGTGCGTGTGCATGTATTTATAGTTTATGTTTTCATAACAAACCATTACAGAGCGACATATGTTTATTCATCTCTTTGATGCTTGATATATATAGTGCAAGGATATATATATATGTTGTCCGTACCGAGTACGTATTTGGTTACTACAGAGGTTTTATACTATGTATTGGAGTGTCTATGCCTTTACGCACGTAGATATATATATGACACGCTGTTGCAAAATTACAAAGTATGTATATATATATAATATATGTATATATATATATATATATATATATATATATATATATATGTGTGGTGTGTGGTGTGTGTGTGTGTGTGTGTGTGTGTGTGTGTAAGAAGAACACATATTCCAATTCGGATTAAAGGATATACATGAACGTCGTTAACTTCTTCATCTTACGTCTATGGCCGAGGATTGAAAACTGGTTCGTTCAATCCGAAAACAGCCGTCCTAAGAACATCAAATTTCCATTAGCATTAAAAAATAAATAAATAACAAAATACTATAATTATATAAATAAAAAGTATATGATATAACTCTTAATTTATGTTTCTTACTATTACTGTTATCACACACACACACACACACACACACACACACACACAACTAAACCCACCTAAAGTTGGCATTAAAACAGAGAGCACAAGCAAGCCGAACAGCTTAAGAACAAGTCCCATAGTGAGAGTGTCGATTATTCTCAAGTATCCAGTGGAGAAAGCAATAGCATTTGGTGGTGTAGCAATGGGCAGCATAAACGCATAAGACGCTGTTACTGTCCCGGTGACCATAAGAAAAGCGGGTGGATACCAATGGACAGTCCGGCATCCGCCAAGAGCGGTAAGAATATAGTCGCAGTGGCATTGTTGGATGTGAACTCGGTGGTTATGCTCACAAGTAGTCCGGACACAGTCGCCAATAGTAAGTAAGGAACCGAGTTTAGGAAGCCCATGTTCCTTGTGATCCAGTCCGAGAGACCTCGTTGATATGCCTTCGGCAAGTGCAAAACCTGTTTAAGTGCATAAGCATACTGTTTAACTATAATTAAAATGTTTTAAGTGCATAAACATACTGTTTATTGGTTTTACCTTGGTATTATGTTTATAAATGGAAAATATGCTTAATAATGTTATAGTTAATAAGTTTACCTCCACCGAGAAGTAAGACAATATCCCATGGGAGCTTCTTACAGTTAGACCAGTCCATGAGTTTCCACCAGGAATGACTTTGTTCGGAATATAAATAGCAATGTAGCTATAAGAATCTGCAAAATAAAACATATATATATTTAAAATCAAAAAATGATATACAGCCCCCTCCACGTCACCTGCCATGTCACTTTAAGTGACATGGCAGCATTTTAAATTATAATAAATTATTAACATATAAAAAAACTTATATATAAATAAAAACGTGCATTAACCTTATTTCTTACATTTTAAGTGAAATCAATATAAATATAATTAAGAAATATTAAAAATCAAGATATATAAAAACTGTATATAAATTTAAAAAATGTGTAAAACAATATGCATTAACCCTAAAGGTATTTTTTATATAGATCTTACATTTTAAGTAAAAAAATATAAAAATAATAAAATAATAGATATTAAAAACCAAAAAAAAAAATATATAAAAACTTGTATATAAATTAGAAATGTATAAAAATAATATGCATTAACCCTAAAAGTCTTTTAATATACATTTTAAGTGAAAATCAATATAAAAAATATATCTTAAAAACCAAAAGAAATAAAAAAATATTAGAAACTTAAATATATATTAAATAAAAACGTATATGCATTAACCTTAAAAAAAATTTATATATACATTTATTACATTTTAAATAAAAATTAAATTAAAAATAATAAATTAATAAATATTAAAAATCTGTATACAACCTTTAAAATCATCACATGCCACGTTCACAAATTACTAATAAGGTTATGTATAACAGAACTTACCTTGTATCCCCTCTCTCTCTCTCTCTCTCTCTCTCTCTCTCTCTCTCTCTCTCTCTATATATATATATATATATATATATATATATATAAACATAGTTTTACTTTACACTTGCAGTGCCGTCTCCTACGTATCCATCAAATAGCTGGCCCCATCCACCAAGAGTTCCAAGTGATCTTGTAAGCCAGAGCCCCGCTAATATGACAAACAGGCTTAACACAGAACCTTCCGCAAAGGTTGTAGGCCCTATATATACATCAAGATTAACACACGCGCACACACACGCACACATACACATATATATCACTATCACGCATTGATCATTGTGAAGAAAATGTATACAAAGTGGGACCATATAAGAACTACATCTTATTCCTTGTGCTGTAGTATGAATTAAAATGAACCAATGCATGAGGACAATATATAATGTTCAAAAGAAAGACAAGGACTGATACTATTTACCTTTTGACACACACACTTATACACACACACACGCACGCACACACACCTACCAAGAGAATCATACTCGTCTTGAATACTTGCCCTGTTGAGGGAGTGCGAGATGGAAGGAACAGCTGCGGGAGGACAATACATAACACATAACATAGCCCAACAAAAGACAAGTAATATAACGGCAAGTGGGAAAGCGAATAAGAACCAGTTTAAGTAGGTAATCGGGCGTGCAGACGGGAACTCCCTGCTCCACATCCCGGACAAGATCATGTTCGTGCTCGTCCCGGTGAGAGTTGACAGCCCTCCGATCGAAACCGAGAACATTATTGCCAGTACCACTCCCCGCCCAAAGTTCGCCACGTGTGTCACCTCTGCTGCTATCTCCTCCTTGTTCATCAGGTGGTTTATGTTAAACTCCCTACAAGTTCATACATTAGCTCTCTACACACTAGTTATACACATATATACCTTATATATACACACACACACACACCTAGAAAAGAAGAAATTTGTTTAGCTAAGCGGCTCCTTCTCTCTCTCTCTCTCTCTCTCTCTCACACACACACACACACACACACAGACACATTTAGTTATACACATGTATACCTAGAAAAGAAGGAATTTTGTTTAGCTAAGCAGCTCTCTCTCTCTATCACACACACGCACACATGCACACATGCACACACTAGTTATACACATATATACCTAGAAGAAAGGAATTTTGTTTAGCTAAGCGGCTCTCTCTCTCTCTCTCACACACACTAGTTATACACATATATACCTAGAAGAGAAGGAATTTGTTTAGCTAGGCGGCTCTCCTCTCTCTCTCTCTCTCTCACACACACACACACACACACACACGCACACACTAGTTATACACATATATACCTAGAAGAGAAGGAATTTTGTTTAGCTAGGCGGCTCTCTCTCTCTCTCTCTCTCTCTCACACACACACACACACACACACGCACACACTAGTTATACACATATATACCTAGAAGAGAAGGAATTTTGTTTAGCTAGGCGGCTCTCTCTCTCTCTCTCTCTCTCACACACACACACACACGCACACACTAGTTATACACATATATACCTAGAAGAGAAGGAATTTTGTTTAGCTAGGCGGCTCTCTCTCTCTCTCTCTCTCTCTCCTCACACACACACACACACAGACACACACACACGCACACTAGTTATACACATATATACCTAGAAGAAAAGGAATTTTGTTTAGCTAAGCGGCTCTCTCTCTCACACACACACACACATAATATACACATACATACCTATAAAAGAAGGAATTTTTGTTTAGCTAAGCTCTCTCTCTCTCTCTCTCTCACACACACACACACACGCGCGCATTATACACATATATATACCTAGAAAAGAAGGAATTTTGTTCAGCTAAGCGGCTCTCTCTCTCTCACATACACATACATACCTAGAAAAGAAGGAATTTTGTTTAGCTAAGCGGGGGGTCGGACTTGAAGTAGCAACTGGTGGACTGGCAGGAGGAGGAATCCCAGGCTTAAGGTCCTCTGCTCCACATGTCGGACACATAGAATGCTCCCGTATATATGCAATGTGCCTGTAAAACCAATACTAATTACACACACACACGCACACACGCACACGCACGCACAACTAACCCGGACTCGAGCTTGTGTAACACTCCAATTGACATGGGAATCATCATGACAGCTGCAGCAGTGTTTGAAATCCACATAGAAACAAAAGCTGGGCCAACACAGAACCCCAATAACACCAGTCTAGGATCCATTGAACTCCCTCCAAAGAACAGTAGCATCCTCAGTGCTAACCTCCTATGCACGTTGTACCTGTACACACAAATACGTCTGTGCGTGCGGCCGTGTGTGTATGCGTGTGTTACCTCTCAACTGCAAGAGCTAGAATGAAGGAGCCAATGAAGATGGTGATGGTATCATTCATATAAGACATTGCCACTGCATCTGCTGCTCCAATCTTTGCGAATGGAAGGAGGAAGAGTGGACATAGGGAGGTAATTGCGATTGGAATTGCTTCAAATACCCACCATAGACATACCCAGGAGAGAATTGCCAGCATTTTCGTCTCTGGCTGGACACCCACAGTGGATTTCATGTGCACAGAGAGGAGGATTATAATCGATGAGATCGGACCCATAGCGATCCATATCCACTGCCTGTTTATAGAGATCATCTGAACAGCCTTGCTCCACCATTTATCCCTCCTCGGCTTTGTGCGATCATCTACATCGGGTAGAAGTGGATCCTCCATGCTTGGAACTCAGAATTCTCTAACACAGACTATGAATGAGCAAGCACAGAAATGCCATGGGGACCGCAATGTGTTTATTTCTAATTTGAATCTACCTACGAAACACGTGGCATACCCGGATAGGGCCACCTCTAAACAGATCTTGCCTTTGCATATTAAGTTTTTTTACACGAGGTGGTATTCAATTTAAATTATATCAAATGCTTATATAGTATTATATAAACAGATGTTTTAGATTATATATATATATATATATATCTTTAATTAATATATTAGAGACTTTGATAAAAACTTATATTAACATAAGTTTATAAATTTTAATAAATTTGTTTTAATTTTACAACAAGAGAGTGAATTTAAAGTGAAGTTATATATAGATTTGATTAATTTTGAATGATTAAAATAATGTACAATGTATAATGTACTTCTGTATATTTGTGTGTGATAAATATAAAATTAAACCGTATAATGTATAATTTAAACATAATATATATATATATATATATATATATATATATATATATATATATATGTTTTTCATACGTCTTTATTAATACATTAGAAAACAATGTCATTATATATTAATGTTTTTGTGCTTTAAGAGCTTGTAAAGGCTCAGTCTCCTGTTGACCAATCACTACAAGCCGATTACCTGGTGTATTCTCAGCATATTCCTTCAATTGTTTTGCAGCAAGAGGCGTTAATCCAGTCTAAACATAACAAATAAACCACAAATGTTGCACATCTACATGTGTGTGTGTGTGTCTATATATATAAAATAGTGGTTTACTCGTACCCCAGTGACATATCGGCGAGAAAAACCCTTCGATACCAAAGGATGCTTTAACATTTGCTTCAGTTCCTATTAATCTGAACTGTAAGTAAATCTCTCTCTCTTCCTCTCTCTCTCTCTACAATGTGTATATGATATATGTGTGTGTGTGTAGATAGACATATGTAAATATAAACAAACTATAATGCGTTCGTGTACGTTTGTGTATACATGAGCATATATGGCTTACATCTTGTAGTTTTTTCAACTCTAAGGACCGTCTTTGTTTGCCCTTACTATCCTCGTCTGAGTTATGTTTCTCATCCAGATCAATCTCTAGTTCCTTTGCATGTTGTTCAAGCCACGTACTCTTTGCCTTAGTCTGTTAATCAAATCACAATTTAGTGCTTAAACTTTTACACAAAGACACTACATTTCACAGGTAACATGTAGATTACGAGTTACATTTGTGTATAGCATATAATACTCGTGAGACTTGCTACTGTGTTAATTAAATTCGCCTTAGTGAGTTAATCTAATCACAATTTAGGGCTTAAACTTATATATCTACTTACACAAAGACACTACATTTTAAGATTAAGTTCTGAGTTGATATGTAGAGTACGAGTTACATTTGTGTATAGCATATAATACTCGTGAGACTACTGTGTTAATTAACACACACAAACACACACACACACACACACACACACGAGTCATGTCTATATAAAGCAACAGTATATAGCAAGCCTATATACATAGTCTTGACAATCTAGCAGCAGATTCGAGTATATATAACGTATATTCTCTAAAACTAGATATAATATAACCATGTAATCGAATAATATGCCTAGAAGAAAATGTTAATGGTGATGCATAATGTTACAATACTTCTAAAGGATTGCAGATATTGATATAACTCAAAGAATGCTATAAGTAATATGCCATATGTTTATACTACAGTTTATACAAGTCTATAAGAATCTACATGACGTATATACAGAAAAAAGAACAGAACTTACAATATACAAATTAAAGCTAATTAATGGTCTTGCCTGTGACTGTTCCCGTAGAAGCTTGTCTATCTTGAAAGCAAGAAACACGCTTCTGAACTGACGGTATATATGCGGGATCAACAGGGAAACTCGTCAAACCGCCAGTCTGTAAATACAGTCCACAGAATATGTATATGCATGTGTGTGTGTGTGTGTGTGTGTGAGTGTGTGTTACCTTAGAAAGTGCACGACATAAGGTAATATACTTTGTCTTCTCAGATGGAGAAATCAAGGCAATACTGCATCCATCTTTGTCAGCCCGTGCTGTTCTTCCACTTCTGTGTACATACATCTGTACAACTCATATACGTTATAAAGAATAATCACTGTTATATATACGTGTGAATACACACGTACACATAAATGCGCGAAGCAACTCTGCGTGTGTGTATGATTGTGTGGTCAACAATTAAAATTTGGGTACCTCCGCATTATGTGGTAATTGATAATGTATTACGGTGCGTACTCCAGGAATATCTAAACCTCGTGCAGCTACATCCGTGGCAACAAGTACACCATTTTGTTCAGATCGAAATCTGTCCATCGTCTGCATAATAGCGTGCATACACAGATAAATACTTGTGTGTGTGTGTGTGTGTGTGTGTGTGTGTAGTTCAGAATATGTATAAACTTACTTTAAGCCTTTGCCTTTGCTGTAATTGTGCATGAAGAGGCCAAGCTGGGATCTCGAGAAGCCTCAAGTTAGACGCCAACCTTCAACGTGATGCATGTTCAACAGACACACATACAGACACGCACACGCACAAACACATTGTAGACAAACCTTCGAAGAGAAGAGATTGACGTACAAAACACAATTGTTCGCCCACATCCATGGACCTTCAAAACGTAGTATAAGTATGCATCTCTGTCCTCTTCTCGGCATCTGCACATGTTAATTTTAATACAGAAATAATATAAAATATAGCCTTATATATTATTTACTTACTCTACAACAGATTCAGTAAGTTTTTCAGCAACAACTGCCTTCGATGTTAGATCCACTACTTCTGAATTGTGACTAATCCCTGCTTTCTCAGAAAGCACTGCAACAGAATATTGGCTTGCAAACTTCGCAGCTCCAGCTCCCTATAGTGTAAAAATAATAATTAAACGTAATTTGAACTATTAACATTCATTACTTCCAGCTACACCAATTATTATATATTATATGGTATGAAATATCTATATATATATACATATACATACATATATATATGCTACATATTTGTACCTTTTTCAGCTTCTTTTTGAAGTCTGAAGGTAGAGTTAGTGTCGCCGAAAATACCAGTGTTTGTCTCCGTTTCTTAGGAGTAAATGTAATGCTTTCTGCGGTATCTGTCTCTTCTTCTGGTTTTTCCTGCCTGCAAATATATGAAATCATACCTACTGTGGTTAACAGTTAATGAATAAGCATATATATGCATATACATACATATGTATAGATAATGTCATGGTGTTCATATGTACCTTGTTTTTGGAAGAAAATCGATAATTGACTGAAGCTCTTTGAAATGACCTTTCTCCACCATTCGATCAGCTTCATCCAGTATAAAGAAAGACAATTCTTCTAGCTGGGATTGTGAGCAATAGTATAAGAAACACAAACAAACACACATACTAGACATGCATATGTATATACCTGAATAAGATGGCTTTCTCCCTCGCTCAGGAGCTCCCACAGACGACCAGGAGTACCAACAACAATGGCAGGTCTCTGCTTTAAAAGCCTCTGTTGCTTTTGTGGTGATATTCCACCAACTATAGGAGCTATCTTATAATCAGTGAACTTTGCAACCGCACGTATATGATCACATATCTACAAAAAAGAAAAGAAACATACGTGCGTATGTGTGTATGGTATATATCATGTGTATGTGTGTATAGGCACGAGATAATCGAAGTCTATACTATTATATTTCGAACATACCATTGTAATGTACATATACATAGAGAGGGAGCGAGATATACGTATATAGACATCGACACATAAATAGGACATACCTGCAGAGCAAGTTCTCTCGTAGGAGTAACAATGAGAGCTCGAAGTGGACCACTTGTGACTTCCTTGTCCTGACGTAAGAGCTTCTCACGCTCATCGAGGAGCCTTTGCAGGATTGGAATACCAAAAGCTAAAGTCTTGCCAGATCCTGTTTCTGCAGCCCCAATGATGTCCTATAACAACACAATATATACTATATACATCGAATAAATAGAATAGCTGATAACTACTATATAAATTACTAAAGAACGAAATGCAGCATATCAATTTACTTAATTACTTTTACACACACGCACACACCTTGCCCTTGTGAGCTGCTGCTGGGATACACGCCTTCTGGATGGGAGTGGGACGTTTGAAACCAAGTGCAACAAGTGCCTTCAGCAACAAGGGGTGAATCCTCAGCTCATTCCATTCAGGAATCTCTACAATTTCCTCCTGGGACACTTCTTCTGTTTAGAAAACAAGAGCTCAAATACTAAAGTTCAATTACTTAAGTAGTACTAAAGTTTTACCATATGGTACACAAGATCAGAAAATATCATTATATTATATTTGTATATTATTTACCTGTACTGGTCTTCTGTTTTTTTCTTGGACAAGATGCAATTTGCAAGTCTTCCTCAGCAGCTTCTGTAAGATGATATATATCAGTACGTATATACTCCATGGCTAAACACATATACCTTATACATACATAATTTAGGTTTCTTACGAATGTATTACGCACCTGTATTTTCACGGTGTTTCTCTTCTTCTTGCGCTTCTTCTTGGATTTGACTTGATTAGGGTCTGCAAGATCGACAGAGAGGCTGGGATACTCTTCAATTTCTTCCAATGAAACAAATCCTGCATCGACCATGGCATATTAACACACACACACACACAATAAATTACGAGCACATGCATACAATACACGGGCTCGCACACACACGCAGATACCTCCCTCGCCGCTCCCAAGGAGAACAGCAGATGGATCCTCAGGACTCACATCCGTCCACTTCGCTCCCTTCTTCTTCCCCATTTCACAACCCTAAACTCTCAGGTTTAGGGTTTATAAGTCAACGTGTTTACTGTTTAATTTTCTAAATTAAAATTTTAAATGAATTAATAAAAGAATAATTGCTTATTTAGACTTAAATCTCAGAAACTTAATTTTAATCTTAATAATGTATATTAATTGAATAATACAATATTCTTAATAATGTATATTAATTGAATAATACAATATAATATATTTAAATTAAATAAAATTCAGAAGGTACTTAGAGATATTTAATGGTTCCACAAGACAATACAAAAAACTCTTTTACTTCTCAACAAAAAGAGAAAACTTTCATCATATTCATTCTGTAAGAGCACCTGGTGCATTGCCTCCTCCAAATCCACCACCACCACCACGTCCAAATCCAGCCCTCGGCCCCTATACATCATACACAAGCTTATACATGTCGATATCGGATCTTATTAAGCATGAGCATGTTCTATTGCTAATAATATGTAGAATAACTGTATTATTAGCTAATTACCCTGAATGAAGGCTGGTAATCCGAAGGAACCCCGCCCTTGTCACCGAATCCAGCACCGGGTGGTCCACGTGGTCCACCCCTGTATCCTTCCCGGTCTCCAAACCTCGGCCTGTCGCCGTCTTGGTAACGTGGAGGGCCTCTGCATATACATGAGTTTATTGTTTTAACTTACACATACATATGCACAGCTTATATATATAAAACAGTAATGTGTGGTGTGGTTATCTATCTATCTATCTATATGTGTGTGTGTGGTTATCTATCTTATATGTGTGTGTGTGGTTATCTATCTATCTATCTATATGTGTGTGCACATGTACATACCTGGGGGGTTGGGGCAGACCACGACCACCAGAGGGACGACTAGACTTCTTCAGGGTAGCAGGCACAATCTCAGAAGGCAAGTTGAGATAAGTGCGGAGGTACTCAATACCATCGTTGGTAAGGTACCAGTAGTAGTACATCCACGCAAACGATTCCTTGACATACTCCTTGGACTTGAAGCTCTGCATCAGCTTGATCACCTGAAGATTCGGCACATCGATCTCTGGATGCTTGGGCAGATTGAAATCCTTCTTTGCGTACAGCACCCCCTCTGTAAATGCACCAAAATTCCCATTTGGCTCCGTGAAAAAAAGCTTTCCCTCTCTTATATATAAGAACATATATACCTTTGAAGAGATACTTGTAGACCTCCACGCGATTCTTCTTCGGGATCAACTGTAGAAAAACATCGGACCAAATATATCAAATTACATGAAATCAAGCAACCATAATGAAAATCCGAGAGTTTAAAATCGGGATTTTCGCACTTTTACATGAAAATCTAACAAAAATCTAAATAGATGCAATGCAGCTGCGAAGCGCTTACCATGGCGACGCCCCGGCTCCTTACACAAAACCTAGCTTCTCGCCGGCCCTAGCCCTAAAATCTCTGCTTTTTAGGGTTTTAACATCGACGGCTGCTTCAATCGGACGGTCCATTTCAAAAGCACTATGCTGGGAATATCCTGCAAATTTACGTAACCCTCTGAGTAGGTAAACCGCCTTACTGGCTACTGCCGGTTGTAGAGCATTCCGACGCGAAACTCCCACTCCATCTGGATTCATCTTCCGTTACTTGAACGCACCTAGGGTTTGTGGTCTTCCAAGACGGCAGGTGCTGAGGAATTCATTCCGAATCTTCGTCGCGGACGCTCGGTGAATAGTGTTCATAATCGCGTTCAAGCGAGCCGATTCATATCTTCTCAATCTCTTCTGAGATTCTGATTTTCTGCTTCATTTTTCTCAAATTCTTTCACTGGCTACATAGCTACTTGAATTGCTTGTATTCTGTTCAATCGCGGCTCAATTCCGGGTGAAAGAAGCTGTTTGGGGTGTTTTCAAGCTCGGAATACATTCTAGCCATAGTTAAATGGATATGCGGCTTTGCGGATTTCTACTCCTGCTCTTGATTCTCTCTTCAAATCTTGCGGGCGCGGAGCAGCTAGGATGGAGGAAACACAGGAAGAAAATATCAGGGCCTATCAAGACTGTAGTGGTTCTAGTCATGGAGAATCGCTCCTTTGATCATATGCTCGGGTGGCTCAAGCGGCTCAATCCGGAAATTGACGGTCTTAATGGGAATGAGTCGAATCCGCTCTCTACAACTGACCCAGAATCCCGCAGCGTTTTCGTATCCGACTCTGCTGAGTTTGTTGATCCGGACCCTGGACACTCCTATCAAGCCATCAAGGAACAGGTATACAACTTATATACATATGTAGTGCTCTGTAGTTTTAAGTTTGTTGTCTACTTGATATTATTTATGAATTTAAAATACTGAACACTAGAATGAACAGTGATAGCTATTGTCTTTTCGTTGACATGAGCAAGTTCATGTTAGAGTTTTTTATTTATCATGTGTTGGTCTGTTTTTTTACGTTTCCAGTGTTGATTTTGCATATCTATCTTTTAACACATCACGTTTTATCAGTCTGACTGTATGTATCTCTTGTACAGTTCATATCAAACACGTATATTGACTATGTGCGCTCTACATTAATAATATGTTAATAATAACCGACAAATAGTATAATACATAACTTATGAATCTAATATGCTGATGTAGTATGCATGTAAATTCTTCAAGGACTAATGTTTTTTTTATTGATCAGATTTTTGGTAGTAATGACACCTCAGCCATTCCTCCTCCAATGAATGGATTTGCACAGCAGGCCGAGAGCATGACAGAGGGGTTCTCGGACACCGTAATGAAGGGGTTCAGGCCCGAGCTTGTACCCGTATACACAGCTCTAGGAATGGAGTTTGCGGTTTTCGACAGATGGTTCGCCTCAACCCCGACTTCTACACAGCCCAACCGTCTCTACGTACACTCTGCAACCTCACACGGTGAGATTAGCAATGTGAGAAAGGACCTTGTTGAGGGCTTTCCACAGAAGACCATATACGATTCATTGGATGAAGAAGGTTTTTCGTTTGGGATCTACTATCAGAACATACCTGCGTGCCTGTTCTTCAAGAGCCTGCGGAAACTTAAGTATCTTACTAAGTATCACAACTTCCGTACTGCTTTTCGACTTCATGCCAAGCGGGGTATTCTTCCCAACGTAGCAGTGATCGAGCAGAGGTACTTTTCTATTACTTAATTATACACCCTTATATGCATAGTTGTGTGTCTGTTGCGTGACAGTAGACCACCACATATACACACAGCGGCACATATTTATGCAGAGAGAGATCTACTTGTATATTTCGATTGTATGTGTGTACATACATCTGTGTCTGTGTGCTAGTTGTTCAGGCCTTGTATCTATACATATCTCTGTCTCTATATAAAGTCTCGTACATACACACGTAGTATATATACGATGGATGATATTAGAAGATGGATCTATAATTTGATATCTAAACATCTATTATACACGCGGGCACACAACTACTTTCAAACAGGTACTTCGATTTGGAACTTGTACCGGCTAACGACGATCACCCCTCACACGACGTATCCGAAGGACAGAAGCTAGTTAAGGAGGTTTACGAGGCATTAAGGGGGAGCCCACAGTGGAATGAGACGTTGTTCATTATTACTTATGATGAACACGGAGGGTTTTACGACCATGTACCAACTCCGAATGTTGGGGTGCCGAATCCCGATGGGGTTATTGGGCCAGACCCGGATTTCTTCAATTTTGATCGGCTTGGTGTTCGAGTCCCTACCATCATGGTTTCACCATGGATTGAAAAGGGAACAGGTATGTTCTATAAATACGTTACACATACATTACCCACATACACAGATCATATGCATATGCATAGATATTATACATATGTATGCACGTGTCGGTCAGTGTCACCATTTTGTTCGCTTGCAGTTGTCCACGAACCAAGTGGGCCAACACCAACGTCGCAGTTTGAGCATTCATCATTGGCGGCGACAATTAAGAAGCTTTTTAATCTGAAGTCTGACTTTTTAACAAAGAGGGATGCGTGGGCAGGCACATTTGAGAGCATTGTTTCTACGCGGACCACCCCACGAACTGATTGCCCAGGTACTTAAAGTAGCTTAATGTATATTGTAACTTAAAAATAGGATATACGCAACTTTCAATTGGTTGCTCCCTCACACACACACACACACGGAGGTTTCTTATTTACTGTTCTCACAGAGACACTTCCCATGTCGCCGTGGTCGCTACGGCACAGGCCAGTAAATGAAGACTCGAAACTCACGGAGTTTCAAGAGGAGCTAGTCCAGCTAGCTTCGCAACTAAATGGTGATCACATGCTGAACGGATACCCCAACTTCGGCAAGAGCATGACTGTGAAGCAGGCAAATAATTACGTGGAGAATGCTGTGGCGAGGTTCTTAGAGGCTGGTCGTCTTGCACTCAAGTCTGGGGAAGATGAGTCATCTGTTTTGAAGATGGTAGCCAGTGTGAAGAGTCGAAAGGCTATCTTTTAACAGGTATGTGTGTGTGAATATATATTGTATGTGTCCTGCAATATATATACATACATATGCAGACACGCACATATATTGTGTATAATTAACACAGTCACTCATATGGTATAAAATAAATGTAAATTATATACTTATGAAGTTATGTTGCAGATCACTTGCGAATAGTTTAGGGTAAGCTAATCAGCTTAAACATTGTACAGGATGTAACAATAAATTGATCCGTGATTAGGGAATGGAAAATGACAAATGAAATCAAATTTAGTACTAAATTTTCTAATTTCAGTAAACAATTAGCTATAATAAAACAAATTTGCTCTTAATTCCTTTTTATAATATAATCAGAGTTATTATAAAGTAAAACACAAAAGTTATTATAAAATATAAAACATACGAATTTAACATGTGTATGTTATGATATAACACTTATGCTTGTTTTGCCATAAGACTTATATTAACAAAACTTCCATCTGAAATTTTGAAGGTAAACAATATATGATAAATTTTCGATATCATATAAAATAAAAATAACCGCTGATTTAAATAAACATATTAAAATAGTTAAATATTTTAAGAATATATTATAAACAATTAATATGGATAGTTGACACTTCAGTTAGGTGGATTTTTTAAATAATTATTAGAAAAATCCTTAAAAGAGGAAACTTTTTCTCCATAGAAAAATAATAATTTATTAAATCACATTACAAAATTTACTTACAAACTAAAAAATTACACGAAATACATGATAGTTAAAAATCTATTTAAATTGGACATTTGATTTAATTTAATTTTATTATTTTCTTTAAAATGAGATTAAAGTTAAATTTACACAAAGATGTAGATACAAACGTAGTGAATATGAATGATTAAGTGTTTGCTATGTAAAGAATGTGTATAAGTCATGTCAATATATAATTATCATATACTTAACGTTGTACAAATCAACAATAATCTATGCTGATATTACGAAGATTAGAACGATTAGAACACAATTTAAAGCATTGTGGTTGACATCACAAATCACTTGCTTGGTCATCAAGCCCATGTTATGAATCGAGTTGTACAATCAGAAAATGACACGGCCAATTAAAATAGGAATTGTTCAACTAGTAAATAAAGGTGTTTCAACTCTTAAATACTTAGGTTTCATTTGATCACTATTAAAGTATTTCACACAAATGTTCAAGTTAAGTATTCTGGAGCAAATCATCAACCAAGAATTTATTGTTGTTTTTCATGTATTATTTTGAAGCCAACTACTTAGCTTTCTCAAGTCAAGGTGGTAAATGGATGATCAATCAAATCTGATTATGTTATGATGGGAGTCATTAAAGATTGAAAATTCTATTATGTCATCTTTTTTAATGTGATTTCATTTTTGAAGTTCCTAATCATCTTCAAACTTCAACTAACAAACCTTATTATCAATTAAAAGACATATAATATGTATAACTATGATGTCATAGTTTTATTATGACTTGACCCTTTACTTTGGGGGTTTGACTGTTGTTACCTACTGAGTTGTGTGATGAACCCTAAATATAATTGGAAACATGCCCGCTTAGTGCACTTGGGTATTTATTAATGGTCTAGCATGGTATTTTCAAGAAAATCTAGGCGAAGCTAGAACTTACCTTTTAAAAAACTCCTTCTGTCAAAAAGGTAGGGTTGACCTAACCCTAGGGTTGCCCTAACCCCACGCCCTAATACCCTAGGAGTTAGGTTTAGTGTTAGGGTTTAGGCATCTCATTTCATTAATGGTTGGCATTTATGTGCCAACCCACTTACTCATTTAGGAAAACAAAGGGGGAAGGGGAAGGGGAAGGGGAAGGGGGGCTCCGTCGCATAAACAAAGTGTAGTGAGGCTTCCTAGGTTCAAAAGAGAACCTTCTATCGGTGCAAGCTAAGCTTGTGTCATCAAAGTACAACCCTTTATTTGCTGCTCTACAGGGGTACATCCCACCTTTAGGTTAGACTATCCTTATCGTTGGTAGGATCTTGCCTTTGTAACCGGGTACGTCACTTCTAAAGAGTTTGTCAAATTCCTTGGTTTAAAAACCTGCTCTCAAACTCAAAGGCATTGCCCGAGTTCACGTTCTGCAGAACTAATGGTTGAGGCCTTGCTCCAGCCGCCTCAACCACGCCAAGTTAGGAACGACACCTATAGCTCAACTAGTCCGCATATCCTAATTCACAAGGTGAGCCTCATTCGTGGACTTGGCCAGCTGGGATTTAAGCTCCTAAGGGTTGGGTTCCTAATATGTGTTACTTTACTAGATTTTATGGGGTTTCTAGAGAGGGGATTCAAGGGGGTATCTGGCAAGCTGCCTTTATGGCACCATGTAAAAACTTTGACATATGAGGTATCACTAACTCAGTCCTCTTCCCCTCTTACTCTAGTCCATGATTTAGTGATCAACATCTCACACATAACATTGAAGCAGTTCCTTGATATTGGTTGACATGATCTCACTTATGTGCTTGTTATCACCCTTCATCCATTCAACAAGTATATGAAGAAGGTTCTAGTGGTGCTTCCCGACAAGTATTAAGACTTTGCATTTGTGTTTAACAAGAAGAAAATGACCAAGCTTCCACCTCATCGCCCATACAACTGCCCCATTTGTAAAGTAGCCTTCGTATGGATCAATCTATGAACTTTCGTTTGTAGAACTGGAGACACTGCAGGCATGTGTTAAAGAAAATCATTTTATCAATTTTATTTGCCACTCGTGTTCACCAACTAGTCTCCCAATTTTCTTTGTCTTAAAAAAGATGGGAGTCTTTACCTAGTTGTCCACTATCGTGGATTAAACAAGGTCACGGTGTATAATTGACACCATTTGCCATTAATTTCAAAAATGTTGTAACGACTTTCTAAAGCACGCTTCTTCAAGCATACAACGTTGTCAAGATCTACAAAGGAAACAAATAGAAAACTGCTTTTTTATAATTGTTATGGACATTTGAAATACATCATCATGTCATTTGATCTCACGAATGCTTCAGCTGCCTTTTAACACATGGCAAACAACATCTTTCACAACTTCCTTGATTTAGTTGTTATCATTTATTGAGGACATTTGATATTCTTAAAAATGTAGGAAGAACATGATCATTAGGTATTGTGAAGACTCCAAGGGCATGGGTTATTTGGAAAGCTAGAGAAGTGTTTCTTTAACCAATTGAAGGTAGAATTTGTGGATTATTCATCTTTGTGAACGATGTTCATATAGACATGACAAAGGTACAGACCATTCTGAATTGGGACCAGCCCATGTGTGTCCGTGATATACAGTGTTTCCTGGGATTTATGAACTTCTATCAACGCTTCATTAAGGATTTTGCAAAGATTGCATTGCTGCTTACCAAGTTAAATGTCAAGGACATACCATTTTAGTGGTTTGTTGAACTAAGAATGCATTTTAATTCCTAAACTTTGTGTTTGTCTCTACCCCGATCATAGTTCATCTAGATCCAACATTACCATACTTCATAGAAACTGACGCCTCAGATTATGCAATTGGTGTTGTTTTATCATAGGAGGGTTCTAACAACATGTTATATTAGGTTGTGTTCCACTCAAAAAAATTCATACCAATGAAGATCAACTACAACATCTTCAATAAGGAGTTGTTGTTAATCATGGATTCATTTGAGAAGTGATGTGGAGGGTTCTCCACATGTTGTGACCATGTACAATAACCTCAAAAATCTACAATATTGGCAAACATCACTGGTTCTGATCGTCACCAAACATGGTGAGCCTTATCACTTTCATGTTTCAATTTCACAATAATGCATTGGTGAGGACGTTTCCACGATAAGGCCAATGCACTCTCATGACATAATTATTTTGCACCCGTTTCTGGTAACCTGGTTCTTGATAGTCAGAAGTAAGTCCTTCTCGACTCCAATTGCCTTTAAGTTATGACATTGTTGCAATTTTTGGCTCCAGTCAATGACAACTTGACCGATCAAATCAATGCGACCCAAAACACCTTTCAACTTATTCTTCACCACTGCTATTGCCACCATCACCATAATTATCATTACTAGTGCCACTGCCAATCTCACCGCCAATGCCACTATCAGTTCCACCACCAATTCTTACTATTACCACTACTAGTTTCACCACTAATGCTAATGCCATTACCATTTTCAACTTCCAATTCCACTTTGAATTCCAACTAAAGCTTCCAACTTGAGTTGTAACTCCCAATTCCACTAACAATGTGTCATTATATAAAGAAGTTTCCATGCTAGGTTTTCTTTAGAGAGTTCAACACCTATCACCCTTATTCTTCTAGGTTTCTTGAGCTTTCTTTGGTTTTTTTCTCAAGTTTTTTTATTTTATCTAGATTCTTATTTTTGTAATTCTTTATTGAATACAATTTCTTCTTTTTCTTTTACTTCATTTTTTCTATTTCCAATTACCCTTGACAAGGTCATGACATAAACAAAGAATGTCTAGTGGAAGAGTATTGAGAGTTGGTGTACGCAAATTTGAATAGGAAGAAGGTCAACCCAACCGTCTTACTAATGAGATATGAAACATTGGAAGTATTGTTTCAAAGTTTAAATAGTGTGTTCACTATGTCCACCTATTTATGGATGATGAGCAGTATATGGCTTCCCCTTGATGCGGAAGCACATGAGGAACCATTTCCAAAGACTCAGAGGTAATCTATGGACCTTTGTCACTGATGATTTCATCCAGAAGATTGTATAGATGGAAGATCTCATAGTACACCAGCCCCAAGCCTGTGATGGTCTTGTGACATGGGAGAAAATATGCCATTTTTGAAAATCTATTCACCACGACTAAATCATATCAAACTCATGTGATGGTGGAAGATCGGTAAGAAAGTCCATGGTGATGGAAGACGGTTGGGCGGCAACTAGAAGAGGTTATAGTAGGCATTGTAGACAATGTTGCAATAACTTTGTATGTTGACAAAGATCACATGTGCGAACAAATTACTCAATGTTAAGCTATATGCGTGGCCACCAAAAAGTGCAGTAAATATCTCCAATGTCTTGCAAATACCAAAGTGTCTGGTGGTTGGTGTGTCATGACAACTCTAAAGGATGTGGAGGTGGGGTTCACTGCCAAGAACGTAGAACTACCCATTTTAGTATAAGAGCTCATTGTGGGAGCTAAAGTTAGCATAATCAAAGACTCGTGGATACTTGGAGTCATGGTGGTTTGGAGGCATGTGGGAGCCAAGAGGTCTAAATGCCAAAGGCTTGTGGGCCCCAACTGTAGGTGACCAAGAGGACTATCGAAGGACTGATGGTCAATGGGTTAGAATGTGTGATGTGACATTCCGAACAAAAATGTCCATCCGTTGTGCAACTTCAATTTGGTCCAAAAGTTGAATGTCTAAAGATGTAGCAGATTTAAAAAATGCATTGGTCTGGAATTGTTGTGGATCTAAAAGTACCTATTATTGAAGATCAAAAACATGCTCACTAGGCATAAGAGCCAGATGGACGCGTTTTGTATTTACATTTTGAGTTCATGAGTTCGAGTTTAAGTTTAGTTCATAAGTCAAAGTTTTTAAAAAAATAATATAGTTGTGGTTCATGACGGATCTCAAAAATGAAAAGCAAAATTTAAAACTTGAAATTATAAAATTGGTAAAACTTGGTAGTCCAATAAAAAGGGTTCGGATGAAATGAAGATTCATCACTAGTAATTGAAACTGGTGATTTTTAAATCTGTAAATTTAAATCAATGCCATTCATATAGTAGTCCATAAGAAGAATTCAATAAACAATCTTACCAATGTCTTTAGTGATGAGTCACATGGAGGTTTTTAAATAAACATTTTAAGTTGTCATAATATGCTGAGGAAGCAAAAAAACAAGCTCAATGTCATAATATACTTGTTTATGACAAATCTTATTAACAAAGCCCACTTATTAATTACAAAGCTTCTGAGTGACTTATGAATATAACTTCGTTTTATTAATTAATGCCATTTGCCGTGAATTTTAAGTATAATGATGTGTCTTTTTTGTTAGACTTGCAGGATTTTATGATGTTTAACTTACAAGTTAAACATCATAAAATCTACACATTCTACCTATTTTACCACACACCTTCTTAACCCACGTACCAAACCTTCGGTAATCATTCAAAATCTTTTGACAATGGCACACATTGACCATTCTAATGTAATCACCATAAATGATGTTGATCTCAGAAATATTGTTAGGATGTGTGTCCAATTATAAGAAAAATTTAATATGAAAGTTAATAAGAATGTGTGGTTTACATATGACCTTCATTCATGAATTAACTTTTTTGACTTAGACCATGGTTTTTACTATTCATAAATAGTAAACCCTCATTTTTAAAAAAATATATATATACTAATAATTTATATAATGAATAAATTAAAAAATTAGTTATAAAATTAAAGAATATAAGATTAAATTTATATATTTAATATAATTTAAAATCATTATCTAAATTGGTTTAAAGTTTATTGATCTAAATCATCATGGTTTATTTAGTGATTTAAACCATGGTATAAGTCAAAATTGTCAATCCATAAAATTTGCACTCATAAAACATAAACAAGGTAGGTTGACCTCTATGGTGTTCGATGATGAACCCCATAAAAGAAAGACAAATGAGTTATTTTAGTTGGTGTGCAGTTCACTAGCAAACTCCATACACCAAGTAAAATATTATTTAATAAACTAGAAATGCAAGATATGCTATATAGAATTACCTTCATGTGAAGTTTCACATTGCCAAATCGTCCCTTCTACACCTTTGTAGTGTTTGGCAAAAACGGTTTGAATATTGAGGCTAGATTATCTGAGTTCTCACTGTCCTCTGCAAAAAAGAATTACTTACCACATTAATATTCACTGAATAATTTAAGGATACTCACATGGTATTTGAGAAGCCTTTTCTTTGCCTTTATTCTCATGTAAAATTGTAAGAATTTCTACCACAACTCTTCATCTTTAGTATCTTGTGCATGTTATCTATGTACCTTAAAATGTACATGTCTCTTTAAGCTTGGCAAAGAATCTTATTGTTCTTCTTATTTGCTTGAACTTTTGGTGGATGAAGGTTGTGGAATGATTATAGATGTTTTAGACTATTTCATGCTAGGAAAGAAGGTGCATATTATAAGATCTCTTGTGTATAATTTATATGTATTTCCAATAGATGTGTATATAACCAAAATCCATTCTTGCCCTTAACTTTGAAAATTAGTTATTGTGGCACCATAAAGAAGTGTTTTAATATAATGAAAAGTAAATGAATGAAAAAAACATTTAGCCTTTTCTAACTACTATGAATAGGTAAAGGTTGAATAGAAAAAGGTAGGCTTTTTTCATTTAACTGATTAGAAATTTAATGATAAAAATGACTTAAAAGGTGTAGAGTGAGATGTTATATGGTAAAGAATAAGTGGACCCTTGGAGAAATTATCATTTTGATTCAGCATTAATTAGTCAAAAGAATCAAAAGCAAGCCCAGGCTGCCCAACAACAACCAAAATCTAAAGAGAATATACGTTAGAATATCCTTAAGAAAATAGTGAAGAAACAATATAGAAATCGGAGGTTGATCGAGGCAATGTCAAATGGCTGGTCTAGAGGAGACTGTGATAGGAAAAGAAAGAGTGCTTATTAAACATATATCAAGAATACAAGTAGAAGGATCTTCTGAGAACTAGGACAAAGTAGTGAGCAGTAACACTGATAAATCCAGAGACGCCAATAGGGGCCTTGGGAAGAGGAACGAAGAAAGATGGAAGAGGAAGTACACCAGAAGAAAAGATTATTTCAAATATGATACTTTTTTATGAATGTTTGAGGGGACGGTGATGTATCTCACATTCTCTATAGGAAAGAAAGAGAATTCAAAACGACATTTACAATAATTTGAAGAGGCAATTAAAATGTATAAGGTGACTAATATAAAAAAGCTATTTATATTTTTTCATATGTTAAAAGAAAATGCTTTTGATTAGTGAATATACACATCAATTTAAGAAACATGATAAAAAGTGTAAAGTATATGTAAAGATGGATGCCTTACTACAATGATATAAGCAAGTGTTGTTAAAACCATATCAAAATTTAACACAAATATTAGTAAAAAAAATAGAGATGATCTTATTAATTATTAAAAAATATATTAAAAGAAAAAAAGACAAATAAAAAAGATTACACAAAGAAAGTTAAAAGTATATAAAAGAAAAAAGGACCTCTAATAATAAAGAAAGAAAAACTAATGTTGTAAATGTTTGTAAATATGTACTGGATAAATAAGTACTAACTTAATTAATAAAACTTTGAAATGAATGATAATTAAAGATGAGTTAAAGATGAAGGTATGATGCACTAAGTATAATAATCCTAATCATATAGTAAAGAAATGTAGGTTGCAATTGCCTACATGTTAAATATATGGAAAGAAATGACATGTGGCTTAGGATTGTAAACATTTTCTAAATCAAAATGTGACTTGTATATAAAGAGAATAAATGATGATGATTCACCTCCTAAAATGTTATCTTTCGTGGGAATAAAAATAATACTGATGTTTCTTATGAGAATAGAAACAATAACATGTTCCTTATTAGAATAGTAATGATATATATTATGTAAAAAGAAATGTCCTTATATTATGTAAGAAGGAACAATGCTCCTTATGAAAACATATAAGAAAGGTATTATGGAGGAAAAAATGATTTATATAAACCTAGGTATAAAACTCACTTATTCATTTTTGAATTTCCAAAAGGAAATGACACGTGCATTAATTATAACCATAAGATATTCACTTTAAATAGCTAGTTAAGTGCATTTTAAAATGTGTATATTTGATGTGGTCAAATACGTAGAATATTTTTGTTTATGTCTTATGTATATACCTTTCATATATAAATAATCATAAATGCATATGTATGTATATATCTCTCTTTATATATACATATATGTTTATATGTCCAAAGAATCACGATCATATGTTTACCAAATATAATAAAATTAATGTAGGAAATTGGAAACATTGTTTATTTATATCTATAACATATGACAGAGAATTATTTAATTTCTTACTAATTTAACTTTCTTGGTCAGAATTGCTCAATTGCATTATCCTATAACAAGATCAATGTCTTTTTAAGTATAGTATATATTTCTTCTTTTTACATCAAAAGAATATTCCTTATTTTGTTAGAAAATTGTAAGTGCTTTTACAACCGACAAAAACTTCTCTTTTCCCTCATTCATTTTCATTAATTGTGTTGTATTATATAAAAATAGAGGGTTATATATTCTGTTTATAGTTCCCCACATATATACTAAACTTTGGAAGAAAAACTTTTACTTATGGTCATTATTTATCACAGAAGATAATGCTTCTTATTCTCACTGGCTAGGGTTTCAACCTAACCTTGGAAATGGGCATGGCCATGATTCACATCTCTTCTAATTGCTTCTTATAACAAACCAATGCCCCTTTACTAAGGAACCACCTACTACCTCTACAAGCAAAACCACCCAAAGATTCTAGTTTGAGTGCTTAGTGGTGTTTCCAAGATAGGATGGATGTGTTGAAAATAGGGTGTCAATTCCCCATAATTATAAATTTTTAATTTTAAAAACTTTGAGGGGGATATATATAAATTTATAAGTTTCAAGGTAGGATTATGATATTCCCAAGTATTTAACATATTATGCTAATGTAGTAATTCTCTAAATCTTACGATATTATTTTAATAATAAATAAATATGTTTATTTATAAGCTTTATTTCTTATCAATTAAATTTGAGGTTCAATACTAAAGCTTATTAATTATTATGAAATTGAATTTTACTATTGAATTGAGGTAATCCATTAACATGATATAACTATATATATAACCATTAATAAATTTAGAACTTATACATTTATTCCTTTATTTAAACTTTATTAACATTAGTTATTTATTTGAGAACTACTAATATTATAAAACCTTCTAACTATTAAATTAAGGCAACCAAATTGCATCCAATTAATGAACTATAAATAAATTAACGAAAAGTAATACATAATGGCTATAATAAGTACAAATAACATATCAATGTAAGAACTTTTAGAAAAACATATACAAGATTATGATCAAAAGTCTTAAATAAATTTAATTATTAATAAGTGATATAATTAAATTCTAATTGTCTTTAAAATGTAAGCAAAAGGTACTTAACAATTTAAAATATAAACATTTAACATAGTGAGTGTGTCTTTAACATTAGTAGGTCTTTAACTTCATCCCTGTGTAATACTTCACATGTCGCATGTAAAACTTACAATTAATTATGACATTAATAAATTAGTGTCATATTTTTCTGTTTTATTTTTTATTTTTTTATTGTAGATCTCAACTCAAGGGCATATATATTGTTATAAACTAATATGAAGCGGAATCCATGGATTAGTACACTTTGGTGTATTCATGGATTAGTACACTTTGGTGTATTCATGGATTAGTACACTTTAATGGTTTGACAGATTCTAACAAATGTAAATTATTACGAGAGACAACACACACACACACACACACACACACGGATAGTACATGTGTGTGACGTCCCATCCCGAATAGCATCAACAAACACAAGCCTCCATCCCTGAATAAATTCGCGTATACCCGGCTCACCATACCACCACTTCCCATGCAAACTATGTCCCAAGAGTGATATTTTCGAGCCCTTTGACGTCTTTGTTACTTCAGTGCTCACCGTTTGTGGATTTCTTTCAGCTTCTATGCTCCTTGTTGTTTGCTGTTTCTTCCTCTTTGACAACACCTTCTCAATCCACTATTGCGACCACAAGTCCGAATGTGCACACACACACGCACACTACATCCCTCTTCATCTTGCCCTAACATAAACCCTAAACCCTTAATTAGTTTTGTCTCAAAAACTATGACATATTTTTAAAAATCACGATAATGAATTATTATAAGATAAAGTTTAAACTTGTTTTAATAAATACATTTAATATAATAAAGTTAAATAAACATTGTCAAAAGCCAAAGAATATTCTGCTTCTCTCATATTCTCGTCAGCGATGTCCAGCAGCCGGAGAATATTCCGTTTCTCTTCCTTGGTATGATTTCTCCGTGTGTACTTAATCCACCTGTTTAGAACCTTATGAAGTCGTCCAATGATTCCTCGTACTTGTCCCTTGCTAGCATGGCAGATATGTATGAGTTTTCTTCCTTATCAACGCTCGAGAAGCAGCCACGCGTCCTCTTCACACTCGATCCCTCGTTTGAGCTACTCGTTAATTAATCGTATTATATCTATAATCAATATAGAAATAATGTCAAACCCACACCAAGAATGTAGATCGCACCTTTCCCAAAGTCTACAATCTTTTCACTACAGTTTACTTCTTTCCATATCCATTTAGTACGATGTTGTATATTATCAAAATATTAATAGTTATTTATACTAAATATATATTACTCTTAAACAAATATATATAATATTCTAAGCCGACCTTTTTGTTAACATACGACTAGCTTGTCTATAAATATAAGTCTCTCTCTCTCTCACACACACACAAACACACACCACAGTATACACACACATAACACTCACTCTGGGAAGATGTGAGGATAATTCTTTCAATGTAGACTATGAAAGCTTGTTATCTGTTTATCCTTCATATAATGACCCCTCATATAATATTTATATATCCATATGAAACAATACATATTGTTTCATGTTTGTTGTGCGGATTCTCACTTCTAGGTGTATGTGACGTGTATTAGCTACTTTTTTAGCATTTGAGTACTTTGCATACATACAACCATATACAGATGTGTTTTCATAAATATGAATGTCTATGTACATTTCACGCACAAAGTGTATGCGTCATGTAATGCATGTATGTATCTTTTTATACTTAAATAGACTAGTTTACTTGCATATTAATTATTTGTATAGTCATCAGATACGTACGTGTGTGTGTGTATGTACTATGCATGTCTGTATGTATCTATGTGTGTCTCTATAATAAATTCTAAACCTCTTCTGTCATTGCAAGAAACATTTGGCGGAGGAGGTCCTCTCTGCCTTCACATCACTTCAGAATCGGAACATTGGATTTTTCCAAGCTCAAGCTACTAATGTCTAGAGATTCTGTAATGCTCATGTAACACGTATACATGCATATGTGCATATCTGTGCGTGTCTGTATAATTGGTGATATTGGTTTCAATTTAAAAACACACTACACATGCTCCCACACACAACCAGGTATGCATGTGTCACGTAAAAGCCCCGCAGCATTAGTTTCCCAGTCCATTTCCTAGTTCACATATGTAATATCATCTACCAACTTCAACTGGATGAACCACTTCTTCGTTTTTGTCCATTGTGTGCGACCGATAGTATATAGGAGAGAGATAGAGAGATAAGCTTTTATCTTTAAAGCATCCTTCACCTTCTTCAGGTGGCTGGGAAAGGTCAGTTATACTAGACAACAATCTTTAAATAACACAAACGAGTTCCGATCGTTATAATAATTGAAATGTTTCTGTGTTTTGTGATTCTTCGTGTAACTGACAGTTCAACTTCTTTCTGCTAACATACTTTAGTTAATTGTGAAATGACTGCACTCAAATAATCGACTCATATGTTTATAAATATATATGGTATATTGTAATGTATCTGTGTAGCTTTAGATGGAAAGCTTTGTTCTCGAATCTGACAATGAGAGAGCCGCATGATAACAAACAAATTTTTAAAGACAATAAATGAAACAAATGCCAACACTAGCATCACAACCGATGCAGGTAGAAGGAGAAGTCTTTCTCGAGGGCATTCTCCTTTGCTGCATCTTCTACTTTGTTTTGGTCCACCTGTGTCACAGTTGTCTTTGGTACAAATATTCTACCAATTTTGTAATCTTTAACTTTGCTTTTCCTTTCTTCTTGAGCATACGATGTCGAATTTGTACAAACTTCTCAAGAAGGAGCTTTAAAACATCCAACCGCACTCCAAGCTGATGGATAACACTCATGTCTAATGTATTTTTACATTCCCCAATGTCGATCAATCTTGTAACCTCAGTTTCATCCAAAAAAAAAGGCTAATGCGACCACATAAATCCAATTCGAGAACTGTGTAAAGACTTAACTTATGTGTCTGGAAATAGCATGAGGAAAGCTTCAAACACCATCAGAAATAAACCTGAAACTAGTGGTTATTAACCAATAAAAAATTTTAAGAAAAGATAAACCTGGACCCTTGGACGTTGCCAAAAAGGCAGCTTGATTCTTCTTCTTAAGTTTGAAAAAACTTTTCAACTGTGTTAATGCGGTCTAATTATCTATATAAAATAAATTAAAAATGATTATTTTAAATAAATTAAAAGATATTATTATTTTTACCTGTAACAAGGGATGCCTCTGGATGGGAACGAAATCAACGGAGCCATCCGGAAGAATCACAGTACTCTCGTCTAAGCCAAGATGTTTAACGAGTGCTTGCATAAACTTCTTTGGTACATTCCGTCGAATAAGATCCTCAGAAATCTTTACTGCTATGAAGTGGATTCTAGTGTGGATATCCCAACTCATTAGTCCTCTGTAAGGAATCGCAATGGAATGTGCTTTACAAGATTAATGATACAGTTCATTGAATCTTGGTTAGCATAGACTCTCCCTTGCTCGCGAGCGACTTTTAATCGCACTTGATATTCTAAATTATGTTCAAGTTTATTTTTTATAACACCAAGTCGATTCTTTACAGAGTCAAGCCGATTCTTTACAGCGCCAAACTGACCATTTATAACATTAAATTGACCGTCTATAACGTTAAATCCATGTTTCGTTAACACTGCCAATCGCTCCAAAGTCATTGGAGCACTTGCACACATGCCACGGTTCCATGCTTTGGCAGCGGTAATGGTGCAATTCCATACCTTAGTGCGCAGCATCCTTTCTCTTCCCAAGAGCAAAACCTAAAAACCAGCCGCCGTCCTAAACCCTAGACAGGCCAATTTCTTGCGGCGTTGAGCGGTTTCTGTGAAGATTTTCATCAATTTTTCCCGATGAGGTGAGAATCTATCGATAGGGAAATGCTCTGCTGCCGATCGTGGGCATTTTCTTTAGTCGCGCAATGCCCCATAGGAGCCATCTCTGTTTTCGCATTTATCGCGCACCACAGATCCATCATCAATCGAGAGGGTAAGATGCAAGGTTTTGCTGGTATGCGTTTCGTTGCTGGTATGGTTTCGTTTCTCATATTAATATGTATAACACACACACACCTAAATTATTAGAAAAAGAACCCATGGTTAACTTTGCACAGGACGGACATTGGCTTGTTGAGACAGATGAACGGCGGATGCATGCAAAGCTAGCGATTGAAAATTCTCTGACTAAAGGAAGTGGGTGTCTCTCTGAAGGTGAACAGTGCGTGTGCATATACTTGTATTTTCTTTTGTGGAGGCACTATGTGCTGCGTGTGCCTATATGTATGTGTGTGCATTTTATACGATCGTCGGTGAGTGAGTTCAGGAGCTACGTATACACGGACGGATACAAACCACTGGTCCATTGCGAATATAGCTGTTCATGGAGAGAAACAACACTTACCTGGTGAAATATGCTCCATGTCCTACATGCCGTTCAGCTTGAAGAATATGGTGGACTCCATGTATCATCCAGATTCTGACGGCAGGAAGAAAATCCAGATTTATGTTGCCAACTACGTCAACGGCCTGACGTTGAAGTACCCTTATATCAATGGAGCCTATCATTTCTACGTTTCCTGCCATGATTGGGTATGTACAATGTAGATATGTAATCTTATATGTTTGTTTCTCTTCACACATTCCTATGATATTTACATATATGTTTCTTTCCCACGCTTTAGATGCATTGAGACACGAGACGCTTAAGAAGAACCAGTGAAGGTGGTGTGCAATGCCGACACGAGTGAGGATTTAATGTGAATAGAGATGTTTCATTGCCGGAGACGAAGGTTACTTCAATGACCGTCCTAATCTCGCACGGTAAAGTACGTCTCGAGCTTCTCAAATATCGGCAAGACGAGGACCCTTCAATGCAAATCTACAACAGGATACCCCAAGATCTGAAAGTTAACCTTACCTACAGTCAGCTCATGAGATAAGCAGGTTGTGTGTGTGCGCGCGTGCGCATGAACAAGAAACATTTGATACAGGTACTGCATTTGCGCGGCTGGAGACGAGGTGAACAGTCCCAGGTAGTCGATGATGAATACCTGTTATACAACTTCATGTTACCGTTTAGCCGAAAAGGATATTCCGGACTTAAAAACCATCTTGCTGAATATTCCTACACCGGCAAATGCATTCCAGGCTCAAACACGTCAAGCAGCATTTTGTACCCAGGTAAAAGCATTTTATATTACATTCTATTATACACCTCATCCGGACGTGTCGCGTCAAATCCAGATTCAGCACTGGTTAAGTTTAACACACGCACGCCGATACCACATCACCTCACACCATACGTATACTCATGTGTATAAATATGTATTATGTGCTTATGAATTAATAATGCTCTTGGTATTCTCCAGGTTTCAACATGATCGTCCACTCTCTTTGGACTCAGCTACTGAACAATCTAGTTCGTTAGTCCTACGTTTTACATTCTACTACAAAGTCAATGGGCAAATGTACACTTCCATCACTCAAATTGTACACATATACCTTAAAACAACTTCATGCAGATTGACACCTAGCGTTAAATATTCTGGATAATCTTATTCAAATTATCGTCTTAAAGATGTATGAAACAAGTGTTTTTCTAGCATCTTATAAACTACTTAGGCCCTCTCTACTCTTGGCCAGCTGAATATCCTTTGGCATCATGGTGACCCTTGCATGACAAGTTTGTGTTTGCCAGTAGACTCACCAAATATGCCTCAGTTGCCTCTTGTAGTGCCAACGGTGTGTGCCTCTGAAACCTTATGTCCACCTGGGAAACAATAAATATAAGCATTCAACACTTCCATCACTCAAATTGTACACATATACCTTAGTGTCCCGTGCAATCTCGCGGATCAACCTCTGGACGGGTTGCCTACGATGAGCAACCGGTACTTTCTAATTTCAGAAAACCCATTATTCAATCACAAAAGTATTAATACTAACTCACCGAAGAGCAACTGTTCCAGGCTGCTAACGGCGTGCGCTTGCTGTGGGAGCCAACTTTCTTGGGGTTTACACCCAAACCCAGATCAAAATTGCATCAGAATGAAGCAAGCTAAAATGAATGCAATGTACCTTAGCGGCGAGTTTCATCCTCAGGGTGCTTTGCTTCGTACGCGCCATCTGATTTGAACACTTCAAGAAGTAATCAAACAAAAGCTAGATAACCTAACCTAAATTTATCAGGCCATCATATCTAAATACGATGGTGGATGTTAAAGTATGCAATATTTTAGCCATAATAGGCTCACTCACACTTTGGACGGTGGAGATTTAGATTAGACTCTTTATTACGGTTGATAAACTCACTCACACTTTAATAATCTTATAGTTTTGAAAATCAAAATCAAAATTTAAATGCTTAGTATAAATACGTTTTATAATTTAAACATAATTTGATGTTGACTTAATTGTATCACTATATATTTAAAATTTAAAATTTAAATATTTAATTTAAGTAACAAACATAATGGTTAAACACAATTTCATAATTATGTAACAGGTTATAGAGTTTTTAGACATAACTTTAATGCATTTGTTAATATCACTTCCAAAATTTTAATTATTAATAATTTTGATATAAATTCCATATTAACAGTTTTCATGTTAAATTTCAATGAAGTCGTAACACTCAAATTATGATATGTTATAATAATATGTGCATATGTACAGACATTATTCATTCATGTTATATTCAATTATGATAATAATTTTCTTTTTGTAAAATGAATATATTAAACTATAAAATACTTACTTTAACATAATAATAATTAAACTGATTTTAAGGTTTTTTCATCTATATTATTTTATTTATAATGTTAAAGTTAATTATTTAACTCATTTGATGCTGTGTCATTACAAGGAAGAAGGGGGTTTAATACTACAAAGTTATTAATGAGATCACGATTATGATAAGAGCTCTTGCATCTCATAACATATAAAACTTTGATTAAGCTTTTATTAGAATGTGTGAATTTTGAAAGCATTGTTGTATGTTTTCTCTTGTAAATGCTATTTAAATGCATTTAAATGATTTCATACACAATAAACACATTCAATAACCATGGCCAAATAATATAAATATTGGTAGACGGCTAGATGCTCCCCAATAGGAGGGCCGGCGAGGAGGAGGAGCAACCAACATATTACATGAGGGTCAATTGATTGTAAGAGGGCTGACAAACAACTAAAGATCAACCGTGTATTATCACTAAGAAGACAATGTCATTATGACACCAGTTATGATAGTGATGGTTGTTGTTCATTGTGAGAACAACAGAGACAATAATCTATACCATGTTATTTAGACGAAGATAATATTTTGGATCGACTTAGCACTTAATGGTTGAGATGGGTTTGACGATTAGACTATTTGGCAAGTGCTAATTAGACTATAAAAGGAGATTGCCCGGGTCACACAACACTCCAATAAGTACTTTCACATCCCATAAACCCTGTAATATCATCTTCCACATACATAAGATAAGAAAAAAGAGAAGAAGTTTGACATTATAAGTTTTATATCATTTTCATGTTGATACCTTATTAAAATTTGTTTTGAGAATTATAATTACGTGAATAAGAAATACCTAATAATCATTACAAAACTTTAAGGGCCTATAGTTCTAGGAAGTTCACAAGTACACATGTAAATAAGTAAGAATTGATTCAATGTTTCTTAAGTTCTAAAAGTTTTACAAGTTGACTTATGCACTATAAACATGAAAATATCTTGTGTATATATATACATACATGTATAAAAATAAGTTGTACTCATTGGTGATATCTTTATATAGTCAATAACTAGGGATCCATCTAATGCGCTGTTGAAAATCATTGTAACTAGCATTTATAAGTACCAATCCCTATCTCTTATACTTTATGTATACAAATTTTTTAATTAGACAAATAATAAAACTAAAGTATACAAAATGGTTTTAATTAAACAAGCCATGAAATGCAATGTAAGAATACAACAAAAAAGTTAGAAGATAAGACATTTAAGTGTGCATGTATAAACAAGTATAAAGAATAATTATTACATGTATCTTATGTGTCTTCTAACAATGTATGCTAATTAATAATAATCCTCCGTTGTAATTATACATTTCATAATAGTGCAAAGTAGACATCTTTACATAGAATTTAACATTATATTATGTGCACATGCAAACTTATATATCCAACTTGAAGATCCTTTGCTTTCAAAATGTTTTGAAACCATCCTCTTTTGTGAAATTTATTATTAAAGACTCATACACCACCATCTATATCTCTTGTTGCTTTGAGGTGCAAATTTAGCTTGGAGAGACTAATGTACATCTCAGTCAAGGGATAGGTGACATGGCAGATGGATGACATGGCAGGGCAAATAGGTGATGTGGTAGTTGGGTGATGTGGCAGGCAGAGATAGGTATATAGATACACCGTTGGGAGTCAGTGGGAAGTAGAAATAAGGTAGATTCTATTGTAAAAGCAATCCTTTGATGTACATTACTGCACTAGTGAATAAGATATAAGGGGTAACCCTCAAATATTTAACACAGATTATACACTTGTGACAACCAACTAAACAAGTATTAATTAAATTGCAGTGATTTTTTATATATTGAGTAATAATAATATTTATATTCTTATGTATATGCATTAAATAATCACCTTATATTTTATAAATTATGTATATATTTATGTCAATTTATTTAGACATATAGTATTTAGATAATAGATACAAAAGCTATATTGTATTCATATATACATATATACATATTACATATCATAAATATATCTATATACACATATACTTACACATATATATTTATCTATGTGTATTTACGATATTCACACGTGTATATACGAGATACTTATATAGTTTATATATGGAGATCAATAACAAGTAAAACAGTAAAGGTTTCTGCAAGCATGTACGGTCCGGAATGGAATGGAATTCTATATTATCCCGCCAAAAATTTAAAACCCTAGGATTAGGGTTTTCGCGTTGAATCCTAAAAGATGTCTTAAATGCCTAATTAGATACATTCTGTGTGTATATACACGCATACGTATAAATACGTACATAGATGCATATACACATATATTCGCGTATATGTACACAACCAAATGTGATCCTTTTTCTTCGAATCGCATTTTTTAATTTCTCAATCGCAATATATACTCTGCTTTGCTAGGCATTTAATGTGTGAGTGCTGCAATATATATGTAGTATATGTCATTTTATTCTTTTCTTTTATCTCTTTTATGCGTGATACATTTGTATGCGTCTCTGTGTGTCTACACACACACATATAGAGAGAGAGAGAGACACACACAACACCCATAACATCTGTACATACATATGTTATAAATAATGTGAAACAATATACTAATACCTATGTTTATAAGCATACGAAATATGTGCAGAAATCATGTGATTAAAGGGATTTTGGATTATACCCCCTTATAATTTATTTTTCTTATTATTATATGCAGTGTATAAATAATCGTATTTACATAGAGTATATATACTATGATATACGTATATAACAACAACTAGACTATATACTTAAATACATGGATGTAGAAATTATTATTATTATTAAATTACTCATGAATTTATTAAAAATATGTAACAAAATTTGTTATAACATACTTGCTCTGCTCGAGTAATGTTCTTAACTTGATTTATTTGTGCAAAAGTCTTTTAAATTATATCTTCACAAATTAAAAATTTAAAAATGATTTATTTTATGTAATATATTATTGAAGTATAATTAAATTAAACCTTTTTTCATTTATATAAATCGATAAACTAATATATTTTTAAAATATGTTGTATAATATATTACACATGTAAGAATTATTAATAGGTATATTTCAACATTTATTACAAAACTCAAATTATATTTTTCAATTATACTTAAACCAAAGATCTTCCACATACACAAAGACTCACATATCAGCTACAGACCACTTATAAGCAGTCTCCACCAGCCTTCTTCTCATTCCTCTGCTTAAACATCTTCCCTTCAAACCCATTACTGCGATCAACACCGTCCAGTGCCTCCCCGGCCGGATATCATACCGGTTCAAAGCCGCCGCCAGCCTCCCTTTATCCAACTATGAGCCGGAATATCTGTGGCACAATAAACCCAGATTCCCGCATCTTCTCATCCATACTAAAGTCTTAGCTCTCCTTCAATCCCCGCATTCTTCACTAAATGAGCCATCGGATCCCCCCACCGGACCCTGTTCTTGAGTATATCGTCCAGGTCGGCCTTTGTCCGAGCAAACGGCTTGTTCTTCTCGGCATCTAACTCCTCCCTCTGTTTCTGGCATCCCGTTTCTGTGCCAGTCCGGATCCCCATTCAATCTTCTTCTCGCCGGCTTCTGAGTTCCCTGTTGCTGTTTCATGAGTTCTTCATACCCACCTTCTTCCCGTGCTTGTCTCTGTATACTGTTTCTGCTCCTCGACCTGTTATAGATGCATCCAGCTCCTGAAACCGCTTAGCTTCATGTTCCTGTTTCGCTGTATCTCCTCACGTAGCTCACGTCCGTTTTCAGTCCTGCCTTCTCCGGCAAATCGTGCTGGTTGTCCTTCTAGGCCCCGGTGAGTCCTGCCTATCCCGTTTAGGTGGTGTAACCTGTTTCTTCTTGGTGGGACGAGCCCGAGAATCATGCTTGGTTCTCCTCCTACGTGGTGAGAGATCTTCATCCTCTTGCTTACCTCGCCTAGGCAGTGATGAGTCCGGAGAATCATGCCTGGCTCTCCTTCTAGGTGGAGATAGATCTCTACCTCTTCTAGGTGGGGATAAATCCTCCTTAGCCGGTGACAAATGCCTGGCTCCCCTTCTGGGCGGTGAGAGATCCTTATCCGGTGAATCATGCCTGGCCTCCTCCTAGGTGGTGACAATCCTTATCCGGTGAATCATGCCTGGCTCTCCTTCTAGGTGGTGACAAATCCTTATCGGTGAATCATGCCTGGCTCTCCTTCTAGGTGGTGACAGATCCTTATCTGTTCCTCTCCAGGTGGGATAACTCTCCTGCTTGACTTGCGCAAAGTTGGTGAATGTGCCTTGCTCTTCTTTTTGGTGACGTCTGGTGAATCATGCCTTCCTCTTCTAGGTGGGGATAATCCTCCTGCTTTACTCGGGACAAGTCACTGTATCTTGCCTTGTTCTTCTAGGCGGCGATAGTCTGGAGAATCATTCCTTTGTCGCCTGGGAGGTGAATTCTGCTCATTTGCACAATCTGCCGGATAAACATAGTTAGCACTTACATTATAAGGTGTATATAATGTGGGTAAATGTTGATATATTCTTTACATGTGACAATCAAATGTATGTGTGTTATCCAATCAATGAGAGGAACTGGAAGCTATGTCTTATCACACTACACAAACACAAAGAACAACTGTAACATTCTACTAAAACCAATGATGTAACATATATACACATCTGTATATTGAATCTATATGCTAGACCTATTTGTACCATGTTTGTGTGTTTTGGGTGTATACATACCGCTACGAACAGAATAGATGGCATTGAGAAGCCTGGGAAATTTTCGGCTTGAGTCGCCGGGGGAGATTTCGACCCACCCACTACCGTCTTCACCGACTTTAAGGAGTTGCGAGAGCATCTCCAGCCGCCGCGTGTATATCCTCTTCTGTCTCGACAATCACAGGGGCAATCTCGTCATCTCCTCCACATCGAGACGGATTTCTTCTGCCACACAGCGTCCTCATCGATGATCGCAATCCCTGCTCTGCCGTGTGCTCTTCTTCACTTCCTTCTTCTTTGCTTCTTCTTCTTCTTTGTTGCATTCTTTGGCTGAAGGAGATCGAGCTCCTTCACGGCGCCATAGCGCTTCGCGATATACGCATATATCCATCTCAGCGAATTGCACCCTAAAATCTGCAATTAGGGTTTACAAAAGTAATTTTAAGGTACAAATAGTTAAGGGCCTCAAGGGTTGGAATATTCTTTTGATATAATACTATTTTTCAATTGAGATGTCTCTTTAATATATATATATATCTTATTAATTTTTAAAACTAATTAAAATTTAATCATCTAATTAAAATATATTAATATATTACGTTAAACATAATATATTATTAAATACAATTGAATTTGAAACGACTTAGAGTATTAACATAGGATCTTATGGTTTGTAAAGTATATTAAGACTATGCTTTGATTTTATTTTAATTTTAAACTTTATATTTTAAAAATTAATAATAGAAATGTTAAAATATTCTAGTAATACAATTTAATTAAAAGTTTAGATTTTATTTTAATCTTAAACTATTTAAGTATTTATATAAAAATTAAAAACTCTATATTTAATATACCACCACTACTAAATTACATGTGTTTATTTATATTTGACGTAAATGCATCACTATCGCGTATATTTTAATAGTATTAGCATTTTACATTTTTGTATTAAAATAGAACTAAGCTATACTGTTATGTGTATTTTAAATCTTGTTAAATTTATTTTATATACACATTGTAGAATATAATGCAAACTAGGTATGCAGTTGTCCAAAGGAATATATAAAAGATATTCGTATATTCCGTGTTTAACAACGATGTCTAGGGGTTTACATAAACCTAGCTATGGCGTCTAGGTGAAGAAGACAAATGCGCGGGAGATGGCGCACGTCTCAGTTCTAGCATCCTGTCGCGTCGCATTCTGCTCCTCGGCGTCATCAGAGCAGGCACTTCCGGACCTTGCACCGCCTCCAATTCCCACAGGTATCAAAATCTCGTCTCCCTCTCCACAAGGTGCACAGGAATCGCGTACCCAGGAGCGGAATTCTTCCCCTCTCCCGCCGTTCCAGAGCCTCGAATCGATAATCAGTTCATTGGGGACCGATCAGGACACTCGGGTTCCATACAAACCTCTGAAGCAGCGGCTGAGTTCAAAATCCGTTCCGGAAGGCAAGCCGAGTGATGTATCGGAGTCTGCACATTCGCTTTTTGTGTCACTCTCCAGGCCGGAGTCGGATGCGGCAAAGCTTCTCCAGTTCATGTCGGATGAGCTTTCCTTAACTGACTCCGAGCTGATATTCCTCGTTAAGGCGCTTGGTCGGCAAGGGAAGTGGGCTAAGGCGCTCGAAGTTTTCAGTTGGGTCAGGTATTTATGTACAAATCTCACAGTTACTTCTTATACTGGTGTGTGTGTGTGTGTGTTTTCTGTATTGTATATTTTTATCTGTATTATATTATAATCATTCGCGTAGTTTTGTATTGGAGTACAATTATAATTCTGAGAATACGTGTATGCAGGATACGTAACCATCTGTGTTGTCTGTATGTGGTGTACATTATATCAACTGTGATATCTACTGTATACCCTTGAGTGCTAAAGCATCAGATATGTGTATACGTTTTTATGCTTATGGCATATATTATGCTAAACTTCTTGGAGCTGAGACTGCAGTATTATTACATGTGTTATCTCTGTATACCCTCTGTGTTAACATCAGATACATCAGATATGTATATGTATTATGGCATATATTATGTTAAAAGTCCCCCCCCTCTCTCTCTCTCTCTCTCTCTCTCTCTCTCTCTCTCTCTCTCTCCCTCCCTCCCTTTCTCTCTCTCTCTCTCTCTCTCTCTCTCTCTCTCTCTCTCTCTCTCTCTCTCTCTCTCTCTCGAAGAGATTATATAGAAATGTAAAAGAACACTGCAGGAAGCAGGGTTGCTTCAAGCTGCGAGGAGTGGCTGCTGCATCAATCTTGACCGTTCTCGGCAACCATGACCAGGTACACAAAAATATTCTGAGGTGTATGTTATGTAAAAAAAAGTAAATTCTGATAGTGTATAGTTATGTAAAAAATAAGAATTATTCTGATCTGCATGTAGTGTTTAGGTATGTACAAGATATATATGTATATGCAACTCTCAGTGTATGAGATAGTGATATGTAATCTCGCCTGATATACTTTATGCATAAGCAAGCATGTGAGATACTATACAAATGTATAAAGCATAAATTATATTGCCAAGCATGAACAATAAAAATCGTGTATATTGAGTGCAGAACTTCCATAGCATATTTAAGTACAACATATAGAACTTTTAGTACTTTACCAAACTCAGCATCATAAACCTTATCATTTGTCATACATCTAGACTAGAGTTATAAGACATGTATGTATAGGTGAAAATACTAGTCTTTGAACACACATTATAATTGACTGCTGAAAATTATATGTATTCTGATATTTTGTACTCAGCTTCCTGCTGCACTGGAGCTATTCGAGAGTTTACGCTGTGACAGTGCATATACGCTTGATGTTTATGCATACACCTCATTAATCAGCATATTGTCCCGGGCAAGGCGATTCGAGGAGGGAATCAATCTATTCGAGACAATGTGTAGAGATGGACAGAGGCCATCACGTGTCACGTACAACGTGATGCTGGATCTCTATGGGAAAATGGGGAATTCTTGGGACAAAATCACGGCTCTGTTCGAGGAGATGAAGGCAAACCACCTCCGCCCAGATGACTACACTTACAACACGATGATATCCGCTTGTGAACAGGACTTGAAACCCGAGCAGGCTGAGAAGCTGTTCAAAGAAATGAAGGAGTCTGGTTGTTCTCCTACGAGAGTCACGTATAATGCTCTATTGGATGTGTATGGGAAGGTAGGTATGCACAAGGAGGCCTCTGAGCTCTTGGTGGAGATGGAGTCTGCCGGCATATCACCAAATATTGTCACTTATAATGAGCTTATTGCGGCTTATGCTCGTGTTGGGCTATGTGACGAGGCTGCTGATCTCAAGAAGAGTCTACTCAGCAAGGGTCTCTGTCCTGATGAGTTCACTTACTGCACCTTGATTTCGGCTTTTAACCGTGCTGAGCGGTTTGAGAAGGTTAGTTTCTCATCCACACATATGTATGTGCATGCATAGATCAAGAAGTATAAAATAAAGAGTCTTAAAACTTGTTGGTAGGCTTTGGAGACGTTTGCAGAGATGAAGAAGACAAGCCTCACGCCGGGTATTGTCACGTACAATATACTTATTGACATATATGGGAGAATGCAGAAGCTTGAAGATATGATGAAAGTGTTCAAGTACATGCAGGAGAACAATTGTTCTCCTGATGTCGTCACCTGGAACTCTATTCTCAAGGTTAGGCTTTTCATATACATGTACTTGTATGTATCTATATATCTATACATCTTCACTATGACAGTATATAGAATTCTTAATTATTTTCTGCTCAAGTCTCAGTCTCGCATCGCCTGCCAAGGGCCATATACCGAACCAGAACAGTTAACCAAATTGTGTCTACATATGCATGTTGTCATGTGAATGTATGCATGGACTGTCGTAATCATTAGACAACAAGGTATACACACGTACACACACTATATTATATATATGTATGCATGCATATACTGACTGTATTACAGGCATACGGTAACTGTGGGATGCTCAACGAGGTTTCTCTGGTGTTTAAAGAGATGAAGAGAGCTGGCTATGTACCGGGAGTGGATACGTTCAACATCCTTATCGATTCATATGGGAAGTCAGGGTACTTGGAGCACTCGCTTGGTATTTACAGGGCTCTACTCCGTGCTGGACTGAGTCCCAATTTGGCCACGTACGCCGCTCTTCTAGCCGGTCTTGCTCGGGAAGGTAAACATACACACTCACTACACATACCACACACACACGACAGAAGTTTACACGAATAAGCTAAATATATGCTTGAAAGCAGGTAGATGGCAGCAATGCGAGCAGGTGTTTGAACAAATTCGAAAAGCGGGTGTGCAGCCGAGCGATGCATGTCACTCAGGCATGATACATGCTTATGCTAATGGAGGGCAGCTTCACCAGTTACGAAGGTATATTGACAGGATGGTACAAACAGCAGAGAAGCGATTAAGTCACGTTCTTTGTAAGACGTTTGTATTGGCCTACTGCAAGTCGGGTCTCGAGTCAGATGCTCTTTTAGCTCTAGATGAGCTCTTTGCTGCAGGTATATACTCTTATCAGATTATATGCTGCTTATATTGTAGTTTAATTGTTATTTTGTCACTTATCCTACAACTTATATATGTATATATAGTATACGTGTGTAGATATATGTGTGTGTGTGTGTGAAAACAATGATGTGCGTGACGGTTGTGTCCATTGGAGGTCTATCAAACTGCAGGTTTTACAACCTGTTGTCATGTCCGTGTTGGGAGATTAATTATGTTATGTATGACCAGGGCACACTCCGGATATCATTGTGTTCAATGCAATGATTTCTATGTATGCAAAGAAGGGGATGGTAAACAAGGCACTGGAGATGGTCGAACGGATCAAACAAGCCAAATTGAAGCCTAATGCGGTATGTGATTTGTTTAATAATTACGTTCTAGTATCTTAATAACTATTCCAATATCATAATAATCTCTAGGTATATATTTTTCTGTTATATGTACGAAATTAAGAAGTTTTTGTGTATAATATGCGTATACAAGACCTTTTTAATCACAAAAGTTTAGCATGTTCATACGTTGCTATATTTACATGTTGAGAAAGTATTCTCACATCTACTTTGTGTGCGTATTCATGCGTGTGTCTGTGTGCATGTGCATGTGTGTATTCTGTATATTCACATTAATGTAATATAACACTTAACAAGGACATGTCAGTTTATTTACTGTGGTAACTTTCTCCTCCGACAGTTGTTTTTTATACATACATAACTTAATTGAACGCACACAGACACGCATATACATATCTCTATATGTATCTTATGCTTCTCCCCAACGCAGGTGACGTACAACTGTTTAATGAGCATGTACGGACGTGAGGGTCTGTACGTGAAGGCCGAGGAGGTAATAAAGAGATGAGGGAATCAGGGCAGACTCCAAACTTGATCTCCTTCAACACACTGTTGTATGCCTACAGCAGACACGGGAAGATGGACGATGCTGCTCGTGTGTTTGCAGATATGATAGTTGCCGGTGTGAAGCCGGACAGTTTCACATACAACACATTAGTTGGGAGTTATGCTAACCTCGGACTGTTTAAGGATGCTCTTAGTGTCATAGAGTATATGACACAGAACGGATGTAAGCCCACGCAGGTTACATATAAGGCGTTGTTGGATGGCTACTCCAAGGCTGGGAAAGAGGGGACTCTTGGGGATACTATCAAGTTTATTAAGGAGCTCGATCCTGCCACGAACGTATAGAGAGGTACGTGTGTGTGTGTGTGTGTGTGTGAGAGAGAGAGAGAGAGAGAGAGAGAGGCAGGGAGCGAGAGGTGATATATAACATATTTGTAATGACACAGATCGGGTGTAAGCCTACACATCACATTCTTGGGGTGATCAAGTTTATGAAGCGGATATAGGAAGGTATGTATCTAGAAGCAAGTTTGTAGATAAATAGCTTACACCCGGAGCTCAATATAAAAAGATATCTTTTACCTATATTGAACTCTATACTGATTGTTGCATACATGTTCACATTAGTACCTCTACACACACACACACACTCCAATGAAGTATAAATTTGAATTATATTAATTAAATCAGGTCGACACTATGAACATTGTATTTAAAGGCTCTTTATTTAATGTAGATATAAAACATTGTTATTTTTGTTTTAAACTGTTCATAGAACAGTTTTGAATTTCCCTACTATTTTCAAAGTGTTTTGCATATTGTATTTTAAATGTTTTAAAACTAGGATAATTTAAAATAGCATATAATCGTAGGTTCCATTATAAGACCTTGTTTTATAGATAAAAAGTTGACTATAGGTTATATATATATATATTATATATATATATATATATATTATAGATGTATTACCTCCAGAGGTTTTAAAATTTACAACACTATAGTGTATATACATAATACATAATTGTGTATACATCTGTATATTTATTGTAGATACGTATATACTAGAGCACGTATATACACACATATGCACGTATATATATAATAAGCGGGAACGATTCTTTATATAAGCTGTAAATATGTAAAGTTGAAATAAATAAATAAATAAATAATAAAAATGAATAAATTAATAGTAATTTCTTTTATTATACCAAAAGTTTGGTATATAAAACAAATATATATATCATAAGAAGGCTCTAGAAGGGTCTAATAGGGTTTTTTAAGGGTTTTGGTGTTAATCAAGGGTTTGTGTGATATTGGCTATGGCGGCTTTTGCGAAGCTTGCTCCTCTTCTCGACAGAGTGCTCGTTGAGAGGTTTGTTCCTCCTGCCAAATCCATGGCCGGCGTCTTGCTCCCCGAATCCCTCATCAAGGTAATGTGCTTTATAGAGAGAGATGGATAAGCATATATAATTTAGACTCGGGCATGCATTCGCAAGCTTCAAACTGAACATACCATATCCTTTAATATGAAATACACCCATTTAAAATGATACCCATATGTGTGCAAGAGTTTACATACAGGAAGTTTACCCGTATTCCATCTATCCCAATGTAGGTAAAATATAATGTGTTTGTGTGGCTCAGATTGAGAAATGGAGGTCCATTATTGTCCATACACAATGCATAAGATACACTATAGGCCTGCACACGCCACACACAAAGATACTCAAAGCGCATATATATATGTAATCCGCAAAACCTACAATATTGCTACTTGATGGCATAGCCAACAGTAGATGATAAGTACAATATCCTACAAACGGCTAACCAGTGTTTAATAACAGGGTTAATCGTTTTGATACCTCTGATGTGTTTGTTGTTGACAGTATAATTCGGGGACTGTGATTGCAACTGGGAAGAGGCGTCTCAAGGATGGGAATATGGTTCCTCTGAGTGTTAAGGAAGGTGATAATGTTCTCCTGCCAGAGCACGGTGGAAAGGAGGTTAAACTCGGCGAAAAGGAGTAAGTTTTCTCCTTTATGCAGTTGCACCTGTATATGTGTGTAGAGATGTTTTTTATATATACATATTTGAGAATAAGCTGTATATATCCAGCAAATCATCTAGACGCATCTAGCCTGTGTATATACGTGTGGAATTGTTTTTTATATGACTTATAAAGTACATATAGTCTATATGCATCAAGATCATCTAGGTATAGTGCTAGTTTCATAAGTTTTTATTACGTTACGCATATTGAAGTATACATGTTATATAGTTTTGTTTGCTCGTGATGATAATAAGAGAGAGAGATGCGTTCCGATGTATGTGTTAATAGTCGGTAACAGGAACGTTTATATATGTGAGTGTGTGTGTACAGGTATATGCTATATCGCGAGGAAGAATTGTTGGGAATCTTACAGGAAGAGGCTCATAGCCAGTAGCTGGAAATACATTTTGTTTGCTGGATGAGGATTAATTTGCATTTTCATTTAACAGACTCAAATTTATCAAATTATTGAAGAATGTATTCATTATTCATATATTTAAATGGGGAATATAAGCATTATTATGTTAAATTAAATTGTATGTCGTCCACAGTTAAAGCAAAAGAGAAATTATATATATATATATATATATATGAGAGAGAGAGAGAGAGGGAAATTTGAATTTGAATTTGAATACGAAGAAGAATCTTTTTGTATACGTAGGACACTGTATATATCTATGTTGTACACACACTCTCTCTCTCTCACACACACATATATCTTAGTTATGTTGATCTAAATTTACTAATAGATAATTAACATAACAAGTCAAACCATAAATTTTTTTTGTTTTAGCATTACCATTATAAATTAAAAAAAACTTTAAATTAATAAAAAATAAAAAAAAAATTTCTTTAAGCTGAGAGAGGTGAAATGTAAAGAAATAAAACAAATAAACATATATATATATATTAATTTACAATAAATCAGAGTGAAATAAATTAAATAAGAAAATGTTGTAATCTTAATAGTAGTTAGCAGGGTAGTCGTGCATAACATGAAGTTTTGGTGTGACTTTGCTTATATACATATAAATAAATTTTTAAATATTTAGATTTAAATATTAATTAAATTAATATAAAAGTCTAGTAAAATTAAGATATAATATATATGAATAAGAAAGATTCCAGGACTATATATGTAATTTAATATATACCTTAGACAATTATATGTGCTTTTCCACAAAAGTCGCGTGTAATAACAAGTGAAGTCTGTGTGGGAATTGCAGACTGCAGGATGTATGTGGTAGAAGACAAGGGCGGCGCAATTGCGCTTATGCTCGCTGCCCTCGTCTTCCTGGGAACATGGCCAGCCATCTTCAATCTCCTGGAGCGCAGGGGCCGTCTGCCGCAGCATACGTACCTGGATTACTGCCTCACAAATTACTTGGCAGCAATTCTGATAGCTTTCACATTGGGTCAGATTGGCGACAGCACCACTCAAGCACCCAATTTCCTCACTCAACTCAAGCAGGATAATTGGCCATCGGTTGGATTCGCTATGGCAGGTGGTATCGTTTTGTGCCTTGGCAATCTTTCATTGCAATACGCTCTGGCGTATGTTGGTCTCTCTGTAGCTGAAGTCATCTCTTGCAGTATAACTGTAGTAGCAGGTATACTATATATTATACTAATGTTCTTGGATTGTCGATCCTCTCCGTCGGATCTATAGAGTGAATCTCGGCCGTTTAGCCTGAATGTTATACACATGCAGGCACGACCATGAACTATTTTCTGGACGATAGGATCAACAGAGCGGAGATACTGTTTCCTGGCGTGGTATGCTTCTTGTTTGCCGTCTTTCTGGGATCCGCGCTGCATGCCTCCAACACAAAAGATAACAGACAGAAGCTTTCTACTGCTCAAATCCTCAACGAGAAGTGAGTTGAATTAATGCTAGAAACTTCATCTCAATTGATTAGTGATGAGTTTTTCTCTTGTCACAAAAGGCAGCGAGACCTGGAGCAACTGGATGAAGCACCTGCACCAGCTCCCAAGAAGATAGGAGCTGGAACTGCCGAGTATCTTGCACAGCTCGAGCAAAACCGAGCTATTAAGGTGTGTGTGTGTGTGGTGGATGTGGGTGTGGGTGTGAGAGAGAGAGAGCTGATCTTTGTACACTGGGTTTGAGCAGAACACGACGTCAAAGACAATTCTTGGATTAGGCATTATATTTTTTTGCGGGTGGCTGTTTCTCGCTTTTCAGTCCGGCATTCAATGTGGCTACTAACGATCAGTGGCACACATTGAAGGCGGGAGTACCTCACCTGGTGGTGTACACGGCTTTCTTCTACTTCAGCACCTCGTTTTTCGTCCTGGCCATCCTGCTTAGCTTGCTGTTCCTGTACCGACCTCCTGTGGGCCTCCCAAAATCCTCGTTTACTGCTTACATGCGTGACTGGAGGGGCCGGCCCTGGGCGCTCCTCGCAGGCCTTTTGTGTGGCTTTGGAAACGGCTTACAGTTCATGGGCGGTCAAGCTGCTGGATATGCCGCTGCTGATGCTGTCCAGGTATGTGTGTGTGCGTGTGTGTGTGTGGAGAAAGAGAGATGTGTGTTCTTTTCTCTTTTCTCAGGCGATGCCACTAGTGAGCACTTTGTGGGCCGTGATATTCTTTGGAGAATACATTCGTTCGTCGAGGGAGGACCACGTTTTGCTGGGATCCATGTTGGTTATGTTTTGCATTGCAGTGGGAGTTTTAATGGCTTCTGCAGGCCACCGAAAGAAAGCATAGACTTTGTAAGAATTGTATATACAATCGTTATTCTACGTTTTTTAGAAGTTCAAAGCAGGTATTTGACACCAAAGAGACATATGCCCCGGCATTCATCGGGTCAGCTTGAAGAGCTTCTTTTGTTGGAAGTGATTGTCCACATTTGAAGTCCTTGCCATTGCCTAGCAAGCAGTTCCAATCCAGCACCTCGGGAAAATACGGCATGTTTGTGATTAAATCTTTGCCATCCTCGACATGACCAACTTTAGTAACAAGCGCAATCATGCAGTTGTACTGCTGTCTGGTGGGCACGATACCATGGTCGCTAACCATCGAGACAAAGCACCTCCCACCCAGTTTGATGTTCCCAGAATGACTACAACCAAGGAGAATACACGTGTATGTTATCTCATCAGGCAGCGTACCTTCCATATGCATCTCGTTAAGGAGATGAAACGCATGGTTACATTCCCCACACTGAGAGTATCTGGAAACCATCACATTCCAACCGATCAGATCGCGTTCCGGCATTTTATAAAAGAGACTGTCGGATTTCTGCAAATGCCCTGTCCGGGCATTTGCAGAAAGAAGAATGGTCCACGAGATAAGATTTCTCTCGGGCATGGAATGAAAGAGTGACTTAGCAATATCGTGCTCTCCGTTCTGTATATACATACTGAGCAAGATATTGTAAGAAACTAAGTTATGTTCTTGCATGCTTTCAAAGATACTTCTCGTTTCCTGTTCATGCGAACCTCGGGCATATGCAGAGAGGACCACATTACAGCAGCTCAAATCTCTATATGGCAGTGAATCGAGTAAACTCTTAGCATACTCCAGATGCCCATTCTGAGCATAGCTAGACACCATTACCGAGCAAGAGATCTCATTACAATCGGACATCTTATCAAAGAAACACTTGGCCTCCTCGAGACACCCATTGTGCGCATACGCAACAAGCATTGCAGTCCAGGACACCACTGTAAGAACCGGCATTCCGTCAAAGACTCTCTTGGCTTTCTGGGTATACCCGACTCGGGCATACGCAGAGATAGCAGTGTTACACGAGATAACGTCCCACTGTGGAAGCTCCCTGCAGAAATCCTCTATCTCTTCGATATCACCATGTACTCCGTAGCCCGAGAGCATTGCATTCCAGCAAGACATGTTCCACTCCGGCATTGAATCGAAGAGTGTCCTCGCTTCGTTGGTATGCCCCATTTGAGCATATGCAGATATCATGGTGGTCCAGGAAATGGAGCTCGTCACTGGCATTAACTCGAACACGCTCCTCATGTCTTCGATACGACCTTGCAAGGCATACGCCTTGAGCATCGTGTTCCACGACACAAGTGTGTACTCTGGCATTTTATGGAACACTCTCAAAGCTTCACTCGAGAACCCGTTTCTTGCATAAGAATCCAACATGGTAGTCCATGATATCACATTCCGATGCGGCATTTCATGAAACACACGCTCAACTTGCTGCATATGCCCGGCTCGGGCATAGGCTGTTAAGAGGGTGTTCCAGGTAACGAGATCCCTGTCTTCCATCTCGGAGAACACTCTCTGTATCTCAGTCAAGTCCGTGTTTACAGCGAGTAGGGAGTTCCAGGAAGCCAGACTTCTCACTGGCATCTGTTCGAAGAACTTCTGGGACTCACCCAGACGCCCAGATTGTGCATATGCATTCAACATGAGGTTCCACGATAGCAGATTTCTACAAGGCATTCTATTGAAGATTTCCTCGGCTTCCGGTAGCAATCCGTGATCACAGAGTCCACTAAGAATGGAATTCCATGAAACGAGACAGTGGTCTGGCATTTCTGAGAAGATTTTTCTGGATTTGTGCAGATGTCCTTTGTGGGCATATGCCGCAATCATTGTATTCCACGAGCAAACGTCTCTGCAAGGCATTTTATCGAAGAAGTCCTGTGCACAGTCCAGATTGGTATGGGTTGCGTAAGCAGTGAGCATTGTATTCCATGAAACGGGGCACTTATACGGCATTGTATCGAAGAGTTTCTTGGCTTCATTGAAATGCCCGCTCTTGGCAAATGCAGAGAGCATGTGGTTCCAAGTGAATTTATCCCGTAGAGGCATGTGTGTGAAGACGGTGTATGCATGGTGTGTTCTCCCCAAGTTGGAGTATGACTTGATGAGGCAATTGAAGAGATATGTGTTAGAATTCGCAGTTGGTGTTCTGAGAAGTGTGGAGTGAATGGAGTTGAGATCGGATAGTGTATTACAGGACTGGATCCGTGCTGCCCATAGATCGTTCATCTAGTCCGCACCTGGGTTGCTCGTGCATTGTCTTGTTGAGTAGCTTATTTCTCCAATTTCTTCTTCTCTATTTCCTTCCCCTTGATCGCTGCTGAAACATCCTTCTCCCACTTACACATCTAGGAATCTCTCTGTCTCCTTCATTGCCACAGTTTCTCTATTTTCAGCTTTCTCCTTCGTTTGCATATATAGAATGTCAACAAACCTTTGTTTTTGGGTGGTGATGTCAATGTAAAGACCTAACGTTTGCTCCACATTAACTTGTTCGGTATCAACATCATCTATACCACAACTGCAATGGCCGATAACAGTGGCTCCATGTCCTTGTCTCTATCACTATCAGGATCATATCATGTACCCAATAAAAAACAATAAAAGCTGCTGCAACTCCAAATTCATAGTAGACTCACTCACTGGATATAAACTTATCTTTCTAAAGCCAGCCAAGATGTCTCAGTGATAAGTGCTTCATTAAATGCCTTGCAAGCCATTCCAACAATAGTTGATGTTGGACTATTGAACATTGTGTTCATGTATTATGCATGAAGTCTTTTAAAGGAAGCTTTAAAAGGGCAAAACAAGCAACATCCAAAGGCTGGTGGCATAATGATGAGATCTATTCTTAGGTCTAAAACTTTCTTAACTGTTGCTAAAGAGGTGTGGCTACATCAACACACACAACACCAGGAAGAAAATTCTTGTTGATTTCTGATAGATCTTTATATATTTACTAAAAGATCCACTTAGTTATTTCTAGTAAATTTGTTAAATGTTGCACCTACGTGCAATTTACTGGGACGGAAGAGTCCGCGAGAAGGAACGGGATTACGCACATTACTTGCGAAGCCGTGTGACTTTCTTCTGTACGCATACATAAGCCGCATGGCTCGCATATTGTTCGTCCAGTTGCATTTCTTTTTTTAGAAACTACGAGTTGTCCACTAGCAGTTTTTTATAAGCAACTAGAATTGTTATTAGCATTCTTGTTTGTAAAGAATTGCAAGCGACCGGCCCGTAGTTCTCCAAAATGAAAGCCTTGGTGCTTCGTTACAAGAGATTTGTGAGCAGCATGCTCGTTAGTTGTCCCTCAGGGAACTATGAGATGTCTAGGTGTAGTTCCTTTGTGTAAGAAGTTCCATACACTCGTAGTATTTGTTTTTTAAGGCTTTAAAGAACTATGAGGGTCGGCTCATAATTCCTCTTGTTGTGTCCCAAGTTCTGCTAGGTGTTGTCTGATGACAATTCTTAAAGGCTGTAGAGAACCTCAAGTGGTGCGCCTGCAGTTCATGCTAATAGTAATTGTGAGTGAATGGCTCACAGTTCCCCCAATTCTATCCACAAGAACTTCCAGTGTATGACTTGCAATTGTTCAAGGAGCAAACGGTTTGTAATTTACAGTCCAAAAGTATATTTGTAGGTGTAATTATGAGTGTTTGACTCTCAGTTCTCACGTATGCATCATTTGTGTTTAAGTGACACACAAACTAACCCATAATAACAGAAACATGGAGTACTAAATATGGAAAAGAAATGAGCAATGCGCATAGTTTGGACCATACAAGAAGTTCAATGACAATGCATTGGGAGCGGCACATGCAAAATTGGAGATCATAAATGTCCATTCGGCAAGTAATGAGTCACATATCGTTACGGAAAGAGTTAAAATTGCATGCAAAGAAATTTCTTTTATCATCGACTATTTAAAGGACAAAAGAGTATTAGGGTTACTATCGAATGCAATTAAATTCTAACACAAAAGTATAGGACTTTAATAATGATATTTTAAGGTACTTAGAGAGATAGGGTTTTATTAATTAGAGAATGTCCATATAATCAACAAAAAAATGGCTTGAACATGGCATCCTAATTAAAATTGTGGAGTGAATGGTGAAGAATGAGTACTTAAGTAGACTGTGAATGAAGATGCATGGTAGTTTCATTAGTTGCTATGTCAAGGCATGGGATTTTAACTAGGAGGACAAAATCAAACCATATATCAACGACTACTACATTTTTATTCTTAGATAAGATTCATAAGAAAGCAATTCATTGCTAGTCAAAAGAATGTTGTTAATGAGATTGTAGAATTGGGGGAGAACATTACGAGAACTAGAAAACAATGAGCTTTAAGAATCTAAAAAGAATCGACAATGAGATAACTGAAATAAAGAAGAGCCAGAAGAAAAGAAAATAAGACAAAGTCACATCACCAACTATTAATGGAAATGATAAACATGTGGAGGTTGAAGAAAGGCCAACACTATTAAATTTGAAGCAGTCCAAGAAAAAACTAAAACCAAGTAACTAGAGTCTTCCTAGTTAAAGGGTGTTTTCCTTATAATTTAAGGGTTGAACAACCTAAGCACATTAGTAAAAGTCCTTTTATGAGGCACTTGTCATGTACTTAGGGTTATCCAAATCTAACCTTGAGGAGTTTGCTTAGTAGAACGCTCGTGTTTGTCTATAGCGCACACTTGTGTTCTCACTAAATACTAGCCATAAGTCTAGGGTATAACTTGGCCACTCAAATCTTCAAGGGTTAGTCGTGGTTTAGGGTACCCCTTGTCGCTCTAAAGGGGTTGTACGTCCAGATGAGGGTGATTCCTTAAAGGGTAAGTGATGATGCCTTAGCTCTGTCACGAGGTATGTGTAAGGCACATTAATGAGGTTAGGGCATGAACCTATCTAGGTCTACTGGGATATGATATTAAAGTTTATGCACGTTGTAACTAAAGTGGGCATGATACGTGAAAATGGGAAATAAAATAAATTACTAATTAATACTTAAGTTTTAATTATTAATTAATCATTTAATTAATATGTAATTAAGCCTTAAATATTAATTAATTAATTAATTAATCCTTCAATAACTTTACTTAGTAAGGAATATTCCTAAAATATCTTAGAATATTCATATTATTCTAAAAATAGTTTACAATAATGAAAAAATACTATCAAACATAATTACAAATGAAATCATTTTCTTATCAACATGTTAATTTTTTTATAAATACTTTCTTCCTATCATACAAAGAAATCTCCTCATTTTGTGTAAATCATCACTCTCCGGATTAATCAAATCATTTTGGTCAATATCTTGATGTTGTTGCCACCACCTAACACTCTTACGAATGCAATTGGGAGTTGCCATCCTTGTTAATACATAAGTTGTGATAAGAGAAGGTCTGCATAAAGGCTCATCTAAAAACTGACGTTCCTTAAGAATAATATTATAAAGCGCTCGATTGCTATCCTTCATTTTATAAAATTCAAAATCACGAGAAAGAAAAACTTCAGGAAATGTATGATACGGTGGATACTGCTCACAAAATTTTCGAGATTCTTCTTTGTGAGGCACGTATCCAAGTAGTTCACTAGCTCATCCATGATATCGGTATCAGAATATGGATCGAAAGTGATTGGATGAATACAAGCAATGTTTTGGTTGAGCATAGCCTTCTGAGGAGAGTCGTCTACCACTAACATCTGTGCGTTCTTCATTATTCTTAAGCGACTGATCTCCCCATGAGTCCCAATTATTCTTTCATTCTTGAAGAAGTACGGCTTGCTTTCCTTTCTTATATTGTAAATTCGAGAGGTTTATAACATATTCGCTGGTCAAAAATTCAATCTTTACGAATCACCTCTTCTGCAACACTACAATGTTTCTTAAGCAAATTCAACAGCGGTGTTAAGTTATGAATCTGCATGCATGACCAAGTCCCCACAAGCGCACCCATTTCCTTAAGCTTTTGAAAGAGACGATCCAACCCTGGACGAAAAATAATATCATATCGAAATTTACCATGACAAGGAATGAAATCTCCTTGTTTGATTTCTTTTTTTCTATCCTGGGGCCTTTGTCGATGAAGCAGAACACCATTGACATCCAACAACACAATATGGCCATGAGTAACATGAGATAGCGTTGCCTCTTGAATACTTTGCAAATCACTTGTTTGCTCCCTTTCACATTTATCCGTTGCCACTATCTTGTTGCCTATCCCTTCATCATTTAATTGTACATCATCCTTACAAGATTCAGATATTGCATGCGCTGAAGAAATTGATTTCGGAATTGAAGCCAAAAAAATGATGATGAAGTGGCCCCCATGGTAACGATGTTTTGAGCTGCATTATTATCCATTTCCTGCATGAACTCTGTCATTCTGACATGTGGCACAAGAAATTGTCGCCAAACCCCTCTCTTACCTCATGCCAATGCTGAAAATCTATGTTCTCAATTATTTCATTACATCTGCAAAATGATAATTAGCTGACCTTAAAATTATCAAGGTATATTATTTACCTTGTTAATGTGTGACCCATGTTTGAACTAAAAGCTTCATTAATCCTTGAGAATTTATTTTCTGTACAAATATAAAAGAAATATAAAAATGCCTTATGTTACACTCATTTACAACTATTCATCACTCTATCAATTCATTAACAATTCTTCTTCGCTATTATCTTCTGAGTGAGGCGAAGAAGGTCTAAGCCGCTTGTGAGATGGTTCAAGATCTTCTGCATCTTCTATTGATGTTTCCATGAGTCCTGGAGTGTGTAAATGTTCTGTACTCCTCGAGATAACTTCCGGTCTAATATCTGATTGAAGTTCGTTCTCAGACTCCGAGATTGAACCAGATTCACCTTCAGAGCTATCGCACTTATCTAGAGGGAACTTTCTCAAATACGCCTTTATGGATTCGTTGGGGTACTCAGTTGAGACCCTATCTATCCACTTGTTCAGGTCCTCAACCATGGTCTTATCCTTTTCAACGGCAAACACACATGTATGCCGAAGGTAACACTCCTTCAAGACGGACCCCCTAGTGCAGTAGTCAAAAACCCACGCATCATTGTCAGGACCCCTAATCAAGTTGACGATGCTCCGTGCTGCTTGACTTGTAATGTTTGGATAACGTACATTGCCGAATACGTCACTCCCACCTATCGGTGTATCGGATGGAGGTTCAGGGCCGTTGGAGTGCAAACAGATGCCTGGCCAGTCATTTGGAAGCTTGAAATTGTTTGGCGCATTCCTAACAACCAAGTGAACAACGGTATCAATGCACTTGGGATTAGCATCGTTCATATAAAATCCTGTCCAACGATGTCTATTCTTCTTGGCGAAGGCGAAGGCAAAAGTATCGGTGACATGAGCAAGAATCAAAAAATAAATACCTGAAAAAGTAGGTATCAGTGAAGAGCGCAAGCATGAATTCAATAATAAATACCTTCTATGTATATGCTTGCACGGCTAAGTTTCTCCACCAGATCCTTTTTTGACACCCGCCGATCCATCATGAACAATTGAAACGGTTTCCTACAAGCAGTGATGTTACCCCATAAAGTCTCCGAATCTAACAACAAACATCTGTAGGGCTTGTTGTGATTCGTAGCATCCTCCTTTATAAGGTTCAATTCGGTTCTCCTCTGCTGAAGGACTGCCATAAGAGAAAGCGTCATCCCAATGTTCTCCTTTTTGGCGTTGGCGTGCAATAGATTCTTGCCTAGATCTTCCGATTGGTTCACCCATTCGACAAGCATATCATCGTTCGTCACATGCAAATATTTGCTGACCTCTTCATATGTTGAGGTCGAGGTCCAACCCAGTTTGTGGCAGTATTCCCAACCACTCCTTGAAATGCCTGACTGATTCACTCTCTTACATTCTCTCTTAAAATTACAATTTAGGGGTTTAGGAATGCATTAGAATTATAATATATTCCGTTAGGGATTTATCCCATTTAAATATCCTTTTAACTTAATATTCTAGGTTAACCGGGCGGCGGGATTAATCCGGCCATTTCTTTTTCGCCTCTTCGAAGAGGTGGCTGGATTAATCCCGCCACCATCTCTCGGGCAATGCTTCTCCGCCACTGAAAAAGAGTGGCGGGATTAATCCCGCCGATAACCTTCTCAACTGATGAAGAGTTACCAGAATTTATTAGAAAGAGTTGTCGGCGGGATTAATCCCGCCAACCATTTTAGGAGGCAGGGAAGGGGTGGCGGGATTAATCTCGCCACCACATCCCTGTTTTAAGGATTTGGGGACAGGATTTATCCCGAGATCTCTTTGAAATCATAGTTTTGGAGAGAGTTATGTGCGGGTTTAATCCCGCCACCCATTCCCCGTCGTAAGAATTGTGGGCGGGATTAATCCCGCCTTGACTCCCCGACAAGGAAGAGCCGGCGGGATTAATCCCGCCGCCTTCCTCTCGGGGAGTCCGGCGGGATTAATCCCGCCGACTCCCCCGAAGAGAGCGGCGGGATTAATCCCGCCGGACTTCCTCGGGGAGAGTCCGGCGGGATTAATCCCGCCGACTCTCTCCGGGGGTTGAGTCGCGGCGGGATTAATCCCGCCGACCGTTCCTCGTCGGAGGGATTCGTGGGCGGGATTAATCCCGCCCATCAGTTGTATTAATCAAACATGAGATATTATCTCTAAACATAATTATGTATTATTGCATATGCATATTATTAAGTAACCGTAATTCAGATTTCTTAGAAATATTGCATAAACAGATATCATAAATAATACAATTATTTATGTGCAGGACAATATGTTTAATACTGGAGATAAAGTATGTCTTCTTCGGAACAACGAGATAGTTGGCACTGGAACTGTGGAAGTTCGAGATAATAATGCATCATGTCACAATATTGCCCAAGGATCTTGTGTGTACGTATGGGTGAACACCATTTACAAGCATGTTGAGGTTCTGGGAATGGAATTTGAGGAGGGTTCTCCTGTATTGTGGAATTTGGATGAAGTCAAGGCTGACACAGAATATGCAGAGTCACAAACAAATAGTAGCACGAGTTTACCAGATGATGGCTTGCCTGCTGTGATGGATGAGGTGATTCTCTTTCTTCGTGAGATTGAAGTCGGAAGAGGCATCATCACAGCTATAAATCCAATGGAAGCAGTGTCAGAAGAGAAACTAGGGTCCGACTTCGTGGGTGTAGTTGTGACAGAGGTTTCACCTAATGGCACATTGTATCCTGGATCCCTCGTGAGGTGGCGAACATCTGAATTAAGACGGCAAGATGGTTCAACATATTCTGGGTTGGATTTCAATAATAACAACCCGGAAGAACAACTCATATTTGAAGAGGTTCCTTGCATTGGTCCTATTGTAAGAAAAAGGCGATTCATGGGTTGTAGATCTTCCCCTGCAAGTTTCAGCAAGAGGGTAAAGATGGATCCTACATCTTCCGAAAGTGTTACGAGCATTTCCACGATTGACTGTTGCAAGAAGAAGTGTTGTCAGATGGCAGACCGGAATGAAATTACCCAATGTAGACATGTCTTTCGTATGCTCACCCAAAAGCAAAGGCATGAGTTTGTATATGCTGCACTAACTGGGTGTATTGATGGAATGGCCTCGGACACAGGTTATCAGAGTACATCCATGGTATTTAATAAGGTGGCCATCTGCTTCAAAGCTTGGTACAGTATATACGGGATCCCAAAGACCACGTTCTACCGTCGGAGGGATGAGTGGCTAGATGGAGCGCGAACCTCAGTTCATGGGAACACTCGCTTGGTCAAAACCCGCTCTCACATCATGGCAGCCATAGAGATACTCAAGGCTTTTGTGGAAGCAAATGCAGACAGGATGCCTCACAAATGCCGAACCACAAATGCAGGGGTCAGGGAAAATCTCAAGGTTTTGCCTTCAATCTACACTCAATTGAAACTGTGTGAACATGTGAACAAGTGCCTCAGTTTGATGGGGCTCCAAGCAATCTGCACTGGTACCTTCAACAACATATGGAATACTCATTTTAAGGATGTGGAGATTGCAAAACACTCTAGCTTTTCTAAGTGTGACACTTGTACATCATTGAAGGCTGCAGAGGCTTGTGCAAAAACCTTGGTGGAGATCACTACCATTCAAAGGAAGATGGAGGCCCACATGATTGCACAACAAACTTGCCGGTCTCAGTACTATGCACACCGCATGCTTTCTGTGTCACGCCCATCAGAGTACCTGTGCTTGATCCATGACAAGATGGATCATTCAAAGACCAGCATTCCAAAGCTCTTTGCAACACCAAAGTGCCTTGGAAATGTCATGAAACTTCCGATTTCATTGACAGGTGTGCTAACACATGGACACGGTTGTGAGTCATATGGACACTTTTCACTTCCACATTGGTCTAGCGACTCCAATTTCACTATTGGGTCGTTAGCCATGTGTTTCAGAAACCTTGAAGCCCACTCACAGACAAGTCCTATCAGTGATCTCAAAGTGAAGAAACAACACCTTCAACCTTTACATAATGCTCTCATGAACACATCTGCACTTGAGGCTACTTGGGAATATGAGAGGCATTGTCAACCTGCACAAAAAACAGATGGCCCTGTTGAGAGTTCAGGTTCAGTGGAGGGATCTAGCTCAAATAGTGTACATGTGTCCTCAACATCAAATAAGCTTCCTCGTCATTTGCTTTTACAGATGGATAATTGTGCAGGCGAGAACAAAAATAGGTAAATCATTTTACTTAAGGGTTTCTCAAGCTCATACTTACTTTTATTTTCTAGATATGTGCTAGCATACTTGTCAATGCTTGTTGCCAAAGGTGTGTTTGAAACAATCACGCTCAGTTTCCTTATGGTTGGTCACACTCATGAAGATATTGATGCGTTCTTCAGCAAGGTCTCCAACTCTACAAAAAGGACAAGTGCACTTACCTTACCGCATATGATGAATCTTTTTGAAAATTGCATCTCCAAAAAAAGTTGTGCTTTGCTTGTGACTGAGGTGCCAGACTTCAAAAAATTTCTCAAGGAGTATATAAAAGAAGGGAGTGATTCTTTAGTTGGTCACCTTGTGCCGCTACAATTCTTTTTCTCCATACGAGATGGTATACCTATTATGCAGTACAAGTTACGGCCATCAGAGCAGGAGTGGTTACCGAAAGAGGGCTTAATGCTCTTCAAAAGTGGAGAGGATGGAAAGCCACTTCTTCCCAAAGGACAACCAGACCCTATTCCATTGAGTGCCCAGCTCAAGGAACAAGAGGTTATTATTGATGGCATCAAAAAATATGTGGCATGGGTTCAAAAATCGATGCCAAAGAATTCTGATAAGGCAACTGGTTACTCAGAACTATATAAGCATGTGGTCACTATTGGGAGACTGTTGTTCGAGAGTTGGAAGGGCCTACTGTCACAAGTACAGAATTGCAACACCCTTTCTGGCCTAAAACAAGGTGGCGAGAGGAGATTGAAATGACATCACTGAGCACAGACGACATAGAAGCCAGTAGTGATGTGGAAGTGCAAACCCCACACTTTGTTGGACAAAGGAACCAAAAACCTAAAGCATACTTTGATTGCTGCAAGGATCTTCAAAAACTAATGATGGTTCTCATTACTCCAGATGCGTCATATAATCAGCCTATTTGGATGGGTCAAATTATCGACACACCTGAAGTAATCACAAAAAATAATTGTTAAGGTTGCATGGTTCAAACCACAAAAAAGGCGACACGAGAAGGAGAGCGAAAGATATAATGGATGCCTAGAGAAAACATGGTCTCCCAATCAAAAAGACCCAGCATGTTTTATAAATGTTAAATCCATTCGATATGGGTGGATGTCAAGAAGCGTTGATAAAGTCACGATTAACAAAACTGCAAGGGAATGTATGTTTTCTGAAGCTTAAAGCAATTACAAAATTATAAAATATCATATATTTAATATTCATAATTATTATAAACTCTTTAATAATAGTACCAAATTGTATACTTAACTATATAAATTTAAAAAATGATATGGAAGATTGACTATATTATTATATGATTTTATATATATATATTATGCTCTTCCTTAATTGTTATATTAGGCAATATATTATATAATTTAATACCTTCTACTTTTATAATGTTATTAATTTTTTTCAATGAATGCTATAATTTATTAAAGGGTAGAATACAAAATAGAATATTCTAAAGAATATTCTATTTTCAAATATATATTCTAAAGAATATTCCTTTAATATTAGAAAATGCTAATTAAATAGCTAAAATTGCTAATTATTAGGAAATGGGACTATAGCCATGCCCATTTTAGTTACAACTTGCATGTTTACTTGGGATATCTTCTAAGGTTTTGGGGGATGGTCATTCTAGGGGACTTAAGTTAGGACTCTAAGTCTTTTATTTAACTAAGCATTTAAGTTAGACTTTTGGGGTCATTTTAAAAGACTTAGCGTTGTTCATGGTAATGACATTGGATGGCTATATGTTACCACGTCCTTTGGGTTAAAACTGTGACAAAGAGTGTGTCATAGTTTTTATTATGATTACTCTTTACTTTAAGAATTGATTATTGTTACATATTGAACTATATTGATAAGCCCTAGGTATATAAAAAAACAAGCATGTTTAGTACACTTGGGCATTTAATGATTATTTGGCCATGTATCACTAAGTATTTATAAGAAACTGTAGGCAAAACTAACATTTTCATTTAAAAAATTCTCCTTTTAGTTTTTGTGTTCAGTTAGATTCTTAGTTGGTTTAAATGAGTTCACCCTAAACCCCTTGAGGTAGGGTTTAGGGGTCAAGTGGGTCGTTAAGTTAAAACACAAAAAGCATCATTTCATTGGGAATGAGATTCTATGTCAATCCACTTCTATCACATATATTAAGTAAAGTAAATGTGAATAAATCATGTTAAAGATTGAGAGGTGTCTGGTTCCTTCCTCTTCACCAGTATAAGTCTAGCTTACACACCCTTTGTGCCACCCTAACTTTTAACATGTAAGGGTATGTTACACCTTAAGGGTAAGCCTACCCATAACGTTAGAGAATTCATGTTGTTGTGCTTGAGTACACCACATTTAGGGGGTTGGTTAACTCTTTTCATTTGGTAACTTAATTACACACTTAGGAGATCTTATTGAAGTACACGTCTGTTAGTAAGATATTAAGGCATGTTTCTAACCTCCTCCTCCACTCCAAGTTACAAGTAACATTCACACTTAATTATGACATGCATCCTAACTCACAATATGAACATTGTTCATGCCTTTATCCAATTATGAATATGGAATTTTACAGGTATGTTCTCATTCATGTTCCTTTAGAGTTCATAGATAGGGGTTCTAGGGTTGGCATTTACGAGTCATGTTTGTAGCACTAGGTGTAACTCTTGAATTTGACGGGCTATGGCAAGATAGACTATATCTTGGAAAACAATGTTACTGAACATGTGACATTAGGCTAAATGGCATATGGTACAATGCCTAAGGCACAACCTTTGAGGTTGTGTCACATATTTAATCTTAAGGGATTGGATATCTTAGCAAGTATGAGTGCTTATTCTCACATTATGGTGTTAAGCTTTGGGCATTCGCTTAAGGAAGGTTACTAAATATGCTAGCTAGCATACTTAGCTAGGGATATTCTTCCTAGTAACAACCTAAGCTCATCAGTAGGTGCTCTTTTATGAGGCACTCACATAGTCACATGTTTAGGATTGTACAAACATGACCTTTACATGTTTGCCTACAGCACGCAATTATATCCTCACTAAGTACTATCCTTAGGACTAGGGTGGGACTTGGTCATCACCCTAAAAGGGTTGTACTTTCGGATGAAGGTGATTGTAAATCATAATGCTTTTGAAGCAGGATTCTAAAGTTTACTTAAGTTATCCTCTGAAGTTCAGAGGATAGTCACTTTAGGGGACTTAATATAGTCACTCATGCCTATTTATGCATTTAAGTCAAATTCTTAAAGTCATCTTAAAAGATTAGTATTGTTCACCCAAAGTGTTAATGCCAAATGTTATCAACCACATGTTGCTACATTTTAACTCTTCATGTTAAAATTTTAACAACTAAAAATATAAATTACACATATAAATTATAGTTTCATAACACGTATATTGGCTCCTTAGTTATCACTAGTATATAATTTGTCTATGTGACAAGCTTGATTATCAAAAATTTTAATTATTTTTGATATTTCAACCTCAATGTTACTATGTGTTCATCCACATTTTCATGCCCCCCACAACTTATCTCCCATCCATTCCACCCAGTAGTCCATCACCAATAACAATTGATAAATATCATTAACACAATGTGGTTATTATTTATCATCATTATCACACTTATTATCTTATTAATTAGGTTGGTTTCACTTCAAATCATCATTTAGGATTTCAATCTTTTTCATGCTTAAAATGAAGTTAGTTACATTTCAAACGATTGTTTAAAAAAAAGCATTTGATCTTTTTCATGCTCAAAATAAATAATTATTTTTTTTCCATTATCTAAATCTAGTCAAGCCTTGTCCTCGTACACATACACATAGATTTATGGTACGAGAAGGAAACAATGTTTTGGACTTTAAAACCGTGATTAAACTACTCCTTGTGTGTGTTCACCTTTGTTATCTATAATATTACAACTAGAACGCCAATATCATAGAAGTTGTGAAATAATAAGTGTTAACATTGAGTTCCACCTTATGAGAAGTAATCAACATTAATCATCATTAATTTATAACATTTTATTTTTTTATTTTGATTTACTAATTTTTAATCTCTTTTAAAATGTTTAATTAGCAGCTGCCAAGACCTAAGAAGATTATACTTTTAAGATGCAGATGCCTAATATATGCATGTATTTAGTTTTTTTCTTTGAACTTGATTGGTGGGAAGTTTTTGGAACAGACACCATAAGAAGTTATATACAGGTCAGTCTTCCCCTTATAATGACTCGTGACAACGACTAAGTATTCCCTACCTTTATACGTTTATTGCTCACTATTGTCGTAATACAGTATTTAAATGTTTAATTAAGCTTAAATAAATATGTAATAGTCACATTAATAAATGTAAACGTAATGGACTAATTGAAAGACAAACCAAAACATCAAATCGTGAGATGAAAGCAACCCGTAGATCTTATTTAAAAGATATCGAGATAATCTCACCTACTAGGAGTCTACAACAACCATTCAGGAATATCCTTCTATTAAAACAATTATATTTATATAATGTACACATAATACACGAAGTATTATTTACATGAACGAACACACATAGAGCGTGTGTGCATGCAGAAACACACATATACATATTAATGCATAAAGGTACACGTACATAGAAAGTTAAGAGAGCAGCTTTTACAAAGCAATCTGCTGCCATATGTTTCGATCAGACAACCAACACCTTTTCAACTACATGTGCGAGACAGACACTTTATACTTTCAATGAATGATGAATGCCTGACACGACACCCACCACCATATAATAAATTATTATCACATTCTCTATTTAATATCAATAATCAAACTATATACATAGTTTCAATAATTTCAGACTTTTTCTAATGTTACAAAGGCGATCAAGACAGCAATAGCCTTTCTCCACACGGGCCCCTCCTATTTGTTTGGTAATATATGTTTGTCTCTTTGCAAAATGGTCATTACACGCATCTAGACCTCCACGTACACAATGGGAAACTAAATTATATTTGTATTGATAATGCATATTTATGTTTATATTAAGTCTTTAACGGTAAAATATTGGTAGTTCTCTGTGCGTTCTTAAGTCTGGCTCTGTTTTGAATTGCTTGTGTGCAAATGTCAGCCATCTTAGAAGTTCAGAATGTGAAGATAGTTGGACAAGGTGAGAAGCTTGTTGTACTCTCTCATGGGTTTGGAGGTGACCAACGAGTATGGGAATCCATACTGCCATATCTGGAGCCGCACTACAAGGTTCTTCTGTATAATCTCCGTGGTCATGGCGGAGAAGAAGCTACAGAGGACACGGACGTTACAGTTCAAGGCTTTGCAAATGATCTTCTTGACATCTTGTCCGAGCTCCACATCGAGGACTGCGTCTACCTCGGACACTCCGTCTCCGGGATGATCGGCTGCCTGGCTTCTATCGCCCGTCCTCAACTGTTCCGAAAGCTTATCCTCCTTGGAGCCTCACCAAGGTACATATTCTTGTGTGATAGAAAACAGAATAACATGTATTACATGTGAATATAGCAAATACACACCTTTTCTGGGTGCAGGTATGTGAATGATACCGATTACGAGGGTGGGTTCGAGAAGAGCCAGATATACAACCTTCTTGCAGCTATAGAAACCGACTGTTCTTCGTGGGTGAGAGCATTCGTCCCGTCCGCCCTCGGACAAGACTCGAAGCCGGAACACATCCGCAAGTACACAAGGTCCTTCTTGAGCCTCAAGCCGGAGTTTACTCGGTTTCTAGCTGAGGCGATCTTTATGAGTGACTACAGGGATGTTCTCCCACTTGTCACTGTCCCGTGCTATGTTATTCAAACTAAGGAAGATCTGGCAGTGCCTACATCAGTCGCAAAGTACCTCAAGGAGAAGCTTGCAGGAGAGCTCGAGTTACTCGACTGTCGCGGGCATCTGCCTCACTTAACTCACCCTGAACTCCTGGGCCCTGTTCTGAAGAGCATACTCACAGGTTGACGTAGAAACAAGTGCCTCATGCAGTAAGTATACCACAGTATATATATATATATAATATATATATACCTGTAATGCATAGAGTGTCAAGCAGTAAAACTGTCAGTACAACATCATTGCACTAAGCCAGTTATCAAGTTACAGTATGTAATTGCAATAAAATCTTATTATTAATTATTATTGGGCATATGCAATACGTAACACACACACGCCATCAAATATATATATATGGATCAAAGTTGAATCATTGATTTTCTCTAAAACAATATGATCCTATTCTGTTTAAAAACACCAATTTAGTAAAATGTTAAAAATTAATATTATATATCACGTACCATAACTTTCAAAGCCGTCCGTGCCTTTTGAAGAAAAGAATCAACCAACGAACCTGCCAGATAGTGCCCCCACATTAAAAGCTGCACCAAAAAGCCTGTGAGCGAGAGGTTACATATGTGTATGCACATATAAATTATAGATGTACATATAAAGTGCTGGCAAGATGTAAATCAAGAAGGTATTTTTCTTGTCTATAATACATGCATTTTTCTTCTCTATGTATATGTGCTATATGTATACGTATATAAATCTGCCTTTACAAGGAAATGCAATATGTTATGTCTCTTTGTATGTTTATACACACACGCACACACACCTTATCCATATATGCAATATATGACTCTCAAGTCACCTTCAAACCTTCGCACTCAAGCATTCCCTCCGCACAAGCAGTCACACAGCCGCACTTTTGGACTTCGAATGAGCCTTAACAATCTCTACAAAGTCACCACCATCACTTTCACATTGTCCACGTTCCACAGCCATTTTCATCAATTTGTCTGCCATTTCCACCTACACAAAAAACATTATTGATGTTATTAATACAAGTTTTACATGTTGTATATGTAAAATACTTCTTACCTTGCCAGCGTCACATAACCCAGTCAAAAGAGTCCCGAGAGCACCGGTAACAGCATCACCCCTAACGTCTTTCATATTCTCATAAATCCGATAAGCCTCCTCCAGCTTCCCCGCTTGAACAAGGTTGCTTATCATTATATTATAAGCAACAGCATCTGGACACTGGTTCTCTTTCATAAGCTCGAATATCTTCACCGCGGAATCCAGACTTCCTGCCTTGGACAGCCCGTCCATGATAATACTATATGTAACCACGTCCGGAGTACACTTTTTCTTCATCATCATCTCGTAAACCTTATGTACTTGGTCTAATTTTCCATTCTTACAAAAACCATCTAACATACTATTGTAGGTGATCACATTTGGAGTTATTCCTGCTTACTCACGTGTATTAGGAAAGAAAGTATAACACACGCGCACGCACGCACGCACAAGACACACACACCTGAAGCCTCCATTATCTCTAGAATGTTATATGCGTCCTCTACTTTGTTTTCCTTGCAAAGCATGTTGATAAGACTTGTATATGTCACCACATCTGGCTTTACACCTTTTGTTCGCATCTCCTCGAGTAGTAAGAAAGAATCTTCAAAGTTTCCGACTTTTGCAAAGGTGTTAATGAGTGTGCTATACGTCACAACGTCAGGAGCAACCCCAAGTTTCCTAAGCTCCTCAAGAGCCTAAATAACACCCATACATACATAGAAATAGTTAAGCATAGATAAACACACACACACACACACAAACACATACAACCTGCTTAACTTGGTCTAGATGATTTCCCTTACATAAGGCGTCCAAGTAACCAGGATAAGCAGCGGGCTCCAGAGCACCATTATTATTTGACTTCTCTTTTTCAAAAAACTGTATGATTTTGTCTACCTCTCCCTTTGAACAAAAACCATTCACAAGGTTGCTATATGTAACCTCGTTGGGTTCAACTCCCATCTTTCTCATCTCATCAATAAATTTAAGAGCCTGTAAAATGGAAATTTATGTCTTACTAACAAAGTCACACACACACACACACACACCACGTACCTCATCAAGCCGATTTGCTTTGCAAAAAGCACCAACTATTGTCGTGCATGAGATTACATCTGTTGGAAGCTCCGACTTTCGCTGTTCTATCATTACCCTAAGAGCTTCATCAATCTCTCCAACTCGACATAAGTGCTGAATAAGTGTTCCATATGTCACTGGGTTTGGACTGCAACCATTCTTCTTCATCTCAGAGAAAACCTCCAGTGCCGATTTAGTCTTGCCTGTACGGAAACATATATATATATATATATATATATATATATTGTGTGTGTACACAGATGTACATATATGTATGTATACAGGTACAAGATTTTCCACACTTTCAGAGTGCATAGCTGCTGTCGTTATATCTATATATGCATGTTGTATGTATAGTATGTGTTTGTATAAGCAATGCGTGTACCTGCTTTGCAAAATCCATTGAGAAGTATAGTGTATGTAAAGACGTTGGGATATACGGACTCTTCCACCATTTTCTCGAACACCTGTCACAAGCATGTAGATTATTATATGTATAATGTATTATACCTGTATATGCAAGTATATATGTACCTTGTAGGCATCAAGCACCTTCCCGGTTCTACAAAACCCGTTTATAATCCCATTATATATGAACACTGTCGGAGTGTAAACATCCTTAATTTTCTGTACAAGCTCCAAAGCGTCAAAAATCATGCCTGCTTTCCAGAGTCCATCTACCACTATTTTGTAAGTCGTGTCGCTATACACTATGCCCTTCTCTGCTAAAAGGGCGAAAAGTTTTACTACTTCTAAGGGCCTCTTTGCCTTGAACAATCTACTTGCGAGTATATTGAATGCCTGTAATCCCCAATGAGAAACTGCCTGGGCACACACACACACACACACACACAACACACACACACACAACACACACACGCAGAGGGAGGGAGGAGGGAGGGAGAATAGTAGTACCTGTGAATCTATCCTTGCACCGGTCTCAGTAATCAAATGGAAAATACTTGTAGCCCTATCTAAAGCACCTTCTCGGGAGAGACTATCTACTACTACACTACAGTCTACCTGCCCCACTTGCACCTTGTTCTTCAGAAGCAACTCCAGCACGTCTGCAGCTAAATCTGTTCTTCCTGCCCGGTTCAGAGCAAAGAGTAGCGTGTGATGATCTGCTTTGAGTCCCCTTGATAAGGACTCCTTAGAGAGTGCTAGAGCTTCTTCAATACGGTACACTCGAGCTAATCCATTTATCATGTAGGAGTAGGCCTCGGCTGGCACTTCCGCAGAGCTCTTAACATAGTTGAATATATCAATTGCCTGGTCGGAATGCAAAAGGTTAGAATAACATGTGTTTTAGATGTGTGTGTGTGTGTGTGTGAGAGAGAGAGAGAGAGAGGAAAGAGAGTGGTGTGCATGAAACTGCCTATATTAAAGGGTATACTACAAAGCATAAAAATTTACAAAGGAACTGGATTATACATTCATGTCATACCTCCTGCATTTGCCCGAACTCGGCATATCCTTTCATGAGCTCAACAAGACTCTGTAAAGTAGGAACAAGCCCATCACTCCGCATAGCCCATGAGAAGGAGGGCATCCTTGCACTGCCTGCTGCTGCACAACCTTCTTATAATCGCTTCATAAGACATGGCATCGTGTTGGTAGTTCTTCTGTTTCCTGGCCCACTGAAAGAACTGCATCCCCTTTGACACACTGGACCTCCTTAGCACTTCCAAAACAATCTCGTGTGTGAGGTAATCCGAGAATTGGGTCAAAACAGGCAGGTTAAGCCCTCTCTCTGTGGGATTTAGTGCCGATAATATGTTCTGCACCACGAACCTGAATGCATCACTGCTGGTGCTGCCGGCGGAGAAATTTAACAGGCCTACATTCTTCACAGGGGGCTTTGTAGAAATTCTCTTGCACAAGAGCGATCCAATCGCTCTTGCTCCCGGAAACATGGAGGAACCTCAGGAATCATCTGCAGTATGAAATACCTGCAATCGCCGCTCTCCTGCTGCTCCTGGAACCCGCATTCGAAAACAAAATGGGAAATGACCAAGAGCCCTTAGGGTTTGGGGTTTATGGCCCTGTTTTTAGGTCTTGACTGCGTGCGTGTGTGTGTGTTGTGTGAGAGAGAGAGAGAGAGTGTGTGTGTGTGTGAGAGAGAGAGAGAGAGAGAGAAGATGGACTCCATTCATACAGGTTCTCTAGTGGTATTACCAAGGCCGGGTTTGAATACAGCATATGCATTGGAAAGCTGCACATAAGTTGCGGCAGTTTCCGGGGCAAGATCGACCATCTCATGAGCAGCAAGCTCTGCAAGCTTGAGATTTCCATGTACTTTGCAGGAGCCAAGCAATGAAGTCCATAACACAGCGTCTGGTTTCACATTCATCTTCTTCACGAGGCCTTGGGCTTCATTCAGCCATCCACTCCTTCCCAACAGGTCGATCATACATCCGTAATGCTCAATCCCTGCCTGTATCTCAAGCTCCTTAGTCATAGCTGTGAAGAAGTAACACGCATCCTCCACCAGGCCAGCGTGACTACAAGCAGAGAGCACGCTTATGAACGTAATCCTGTCGGGTCTCACACCTGCCTGTTGCATTTTATAAAGCATCTTACGAGCTTCTTGCATATGCCCATGTTGGGCGTATCCCGCCATGATAGCAGTCCAGGAAACAACCAGCGTTTTGTCTTGAATCCCCTCAAACAGCTCCCTGGCAAGCTTCAGATTCCCACACTTCCCATACAAGTTCACTAACGAGCTCCGAACCAGAGGAATTGTATCACACCCAGTCTCTACGATGGACTCGTGTATAGGCTTACCTTCAGGAACTGTTGCTAGGCTCGAACATGAGGTGAGAACGGATATATAAGTAGTCGGAGTTGGTCTCAACCCGTGTTGAAGGATTCTGTGATATGCCTCCAAGGACTTCCTCCACAGTCCATGTTGGGAGTACACCGATACCAACACAGTTCCAGCTATGACATCCCAGTGTTCCATCTGTTTGAAGAGCTTGTCGATATCATCTAAGTTCCCAGACTTCCCCAGCAAGTTGAGCAGCGCATTCTTGACAGCCAGGTCAGATTCACATCCACTCTCATACACCTGGGAACGTATGGAGTCAGCTCCAGAAGCACTCGTCATGTTTGCACAGGCATTCAGAACTGTGACGAGTGTGACTTTGTTCGGCTTGACACCGTTGAAGAGCATGCGAGAGTACAGCCTCAGAGCCTCCTCTGACTTCCCCGCCTCTGAGTATCCCCCAATGATGGTAGTCCACATGACAACACTGTCCTTGTTAGAGTGCCGCATAAAGATATCGTGTGCATCCTTAAGGCTCCCTGACTTGCAGTACATATCCACAAGTGCACTTGTCACAATGTCTGTGGTGTCATACCCAGCCTCTACAAGGTTAGCATGGATCATCCTCCCCTGCTTCAGGAAACGCTCGTTACAAGCGTTTAAAACAGTCGCAAAGGTTACATTAGTCGGGAGTAGCCCCTCAAACTGCATCCGGTTGTAAAGCTCGAGAGCATAATCGCAGTAGCCATTCACCGCGTATGCCGCTATCAAGCTGTTCCACGAGACCACGTCCTTGTAAGGCATGCTCTCGAATGTACGTCTTATGTCTTCCAAGCTCACACACCTCCCGTACATACTGATCAGTGCGTTTCCAATCTGAGACTGGCTGTAGCACAAAGTCTCCCCAATGTTGTCATGAATCGACCTGTGTAATATACAAACTTCTTCTAAACACGCGCACAGAGAGAGAGAGAGAGAATATGAAACCAAACCTGGCATAGTGCAGGTCCTCTGGGCCTGTGCATGCATTCATGATGTTGAGAAACACCACGTCGTTAGGACGAACGCCATCAAGCTGCATTCTTCTATACAAGCTGAAAGCTTCCAATGAGTCTCCAGCAAGTGTGCAACTAGAGATTATGACATTCCAAGATATCAAGTCCTTCCTCATGCAAAACCACTCGAATATCTCCCTTGCAGTCTCTAGCATCCCAACCTTCCCATACGCATTCACCAATGCATTACACACAACAGTCTCTGAAGAGAGTCCGAGCTCGGTAATTCTCTCGTGTATACTTGATATACTCACGGGCTCACTGCAAGCATTCAAGAGTGTGACAAGTGTGAATGCATCTGGTTTCATTCCTTGGAGCTGCATAGACTGGAACACAGTGAGTGTCTCCTTGTAACCGGAGCAGCTGGTATATGCAGATATGAGTGTGTTCCAGGAGATAATGTCTGGAGTGGCCAAGCTGTGAAAGGCCATACATGCATCCTCCAGGTGCATACATTTCGCATATAGATCTACCAGAGAGTTCCCCAGACGCGAGCTCAGCTCAAGTTCTGCCTCCAGAATGTGGGTATGCACTTCCCTGCCTTGCTCTACAGCTCTGTGCCTCGCACAGGAGTTGAGGAGAGTGATGAACATGACTGTGTCTGGGTGTACTCCTTGGAGATGCATCTCTCTGTAGACTTGTAATGCCTGTTTGAGATGCCCTTTCTGGGCGAATGCTGCGACTAACCTCGTCCATGTTACCACGTTTGTTGCGTGGAGGCCTGAGAAGAGAACCCAAGCATCTGAGATACGCCCGCAATCTAGGTAGCTCCGAACAAGGCTCGCCTGCGCACCGCTGTTCTCGCATTCTGTGCTTCTTAAATGCGAAGAAACAGTCTGCTCTTGCTGTTCAATCTCCGCACAGGAAGAAATGAACCGTCTTCTGATCGTAGCCCGGAGCATCCTCCATGAAGCCCTTAAGTTGCCCTTAATTCAAACTGAGGGTTAGGGTTCTTGAGAATGAGCAGATGGAAGAGGAAGGGGGCGAAGCAAGCAGCAGAAGAGCGGCCTATGTCTGGATTGTACGAGGAATTGAAGGGATTTGCGGCGCCTATGGATTGCACATTGGGTACTTGTGGAGGGATTGTTCAGGTTGATTCTGAACAGTTGCGCCTTCTTACAGAAGCTTGTTTTGGTTCTCCACTTGTATCTGAGAGGTAATGTATATATACGTATCAACTCATAAATATATAGATATAGATGTGTGTGTGTGTGTGTGTGTGTGCGCTTATAGCAAGACTAATAGAAATCTAGACAGTACCATATCTGATAGAAGAGAATAAACTATCTGAGATGCTTTATTTCTACATGTGTTGTATAACACATACAGCGTATAGCTGATATACCCGACTTCTTTCAGTGAGGATTCACATACTGTGCAGCTAACACTGGAGGAGGCATTCTATCTTGCACATGAATTCAGGTGTCTTGACTTCTACCATAGCCGAGAGGTTCTTTTTAATATTGATATGGAAATAACATAAAACTTAAACACACACGCACACACAGAGCGATTTTACAGGGGCGTGTACGCATGACATTTGAGGAAGTCTGGAGTTTCATGTTGAACTGCAGGCAAAATTTTACCAAATTTTACAAAGCCTACTCACATCTTCGCTCAAAGGGGTGGGTTGTCCGTCCTGGTCCACAGTATGGAGCTGATTTCATGGCCTACAAACACCATCCATCCCTTGTTCACTCTGAGTAAGTATATATGTGTGGTCTACACAGATGCGCATGCACACACATTTAAATATATATGGCCCATAACACGCGCGCACACACACATGTATGCTCACATATACGCAGCTACGCAGTTCTCGTGATGTTTGACGATGGACAGACGAGAATGACTTCATGGACCGACGTAGAATCTATGACTCGGTTATGTGGGAGTGTTGCCAAGGTATGTGATGAATAATGTGATCATCTATATTATTATGTATAATATATATGTACTTATATAAATAGCACCAAAAGCACTCATATTTGAATCTTTTACATCACAACCTTATCAATTGTGTTCTAGGACTTCATATAAATTTAAGAATGATCTTCTAGTTTTACACACTCATGCGCGCGCGTGTGTGTTGGAAATATATTTAAAGAGTTGACAATCTACTGTTTTAAACAGACGCTAATGCTGGTCTACGTCCAAACAGATGAGAACAGTTTTGATACTCCCGGCTGCTTAGAGAGATTGTCTGTGGAGACAGTTGAAGTTAAGCGCTGGCTGCCTGAAAAGAACAGGGAAGATTAAGCAGAATGTAAGTAAACGTAATCAACCATCTCACTTTTGACTATGTGTGCAAGTTAAATTTTAGAGTATACTTGATAGAATCAACATATAGTTCAAAATTCTCTCTCTATCTCTCTCTAAGGAACCAGGTTATGCTTTTCCTCGTTGCTGTTCTTCTCTGTGTTCTCATGGTCTGATATTTGTTCGAAAGCCTCGAAAAACTCCTCTTTAGATAAACTGGTGTCTCTTGTAGGAGCTTCAGGTCGTGACTCTTGACTTAAAACAGCATGGTTGTGAGCTCTGTCCCTTGTTGTACATTCTGGTATAGAAACAGACGGTTTAGATTCATTGGCTAGTGTAGATACGCATCCTTCCGGCGGCTTAGATTCTTCCACTGTATTTTCCGACTGTTGCATAGCCTGAGGAACCTCCTCCAATCCTTGTAAAGGTTGCAACTGCGAAGCATACTATTTCATATTGTTTGTTACTAATCTCTCTCTCTCTCTCTCTCTCTCTCTCTCACACACACACACACACACACATCAATATTTTGCATATCAACACAAATTGCATACCTGTTGCACATTGGTAGTTGCTTCTGTGGCCGAGATATCCTTAGCAGATTCATCTGGGTGAACAGCGATTGTATCTTGTGTAGCCTGAGAATTATGTGACACTTCTTGTGTGTAATCTTCTTCATTAGGTTCTACCACCATTGCAGAATCAACATTGTCACTCTTCTGCAGCTGTGCACAGCAACAGGTAAATCTATTTGAACACTATTATAAATAGTTTTTTAGTAAGTGTGTGTGTGTGTGTGTGTGTGTGTTTACATTCTACACAAGTTCATATAAAACATTCAAGTTAAAAGATAATCCTTGGACTCTCTCTGTCTCTACACACACACGATAGATGTTGGTGTGTCAGAAGTGCGAAATACCTTATTAACATGCTGTACTTCTTTGTTCTCAGGAGCTTCACTAGATACGTTTCGAGCTGCATTTTCCACTTCCTCGGGGTTGCATTCCGCATCGCCTTCATGAACAACAACACTGGAGTTTGATACACGATCATCAACGGTAGACACGATGTCAATCTGTCCGACTTGTTCGGAGTCGGACGTGAGTTGCTCGGACACTCCCTTTGGTTCCTCGCTGTCTATAACTTCTGTCGTGGTATGCTTCTTTTCGGGAAATGCCTTAACCAGCTCCTCGTTTTCATCTCCTTCAGGCTCAACTATGGTCTCTAGAACAGTCACACTTGGCTTCTCAGCGACCATGTACTGCTCCTCGTGCACTTCTTCTTCAGGTATCCTCTCCAGTTTCCCATTTGACTCTTCATCCTGCACATCATAAATATAATACAAAACAAGTTAAAGAAAATATATACTCTTAGTATGTATACACACACACACACACACACACATGACATTAGCTTATAACAAATCCGTTTAAACTAACTAAACATCTTAGAGACATTCCAAAATTCACAAGAGCATGTTTTTGTTTTTTTCAAATAAATTTT
>PUQB01000129.1:437500-530250 GCA_003024785.1 Selaginella tamariscina
ATATAGACACACACACACACACACACACACACCTTGTCATAGTCGATGGTGATAGATATAACTTGGGTTCGAGCAGGAACACGCATGTAAATCTCCATAGCAGTAGGAGATGCGGTCCTCACTCGGGGTAAATCGCAACATGTTCATTGCATCCCATAAGGCGACCCTTCGACCGTCGTACTTGACTTGTAACGTGTGCCCGTACAAACGTATATACCATGGTATCATTTGAAGAATAAAAATATCCTGTTCTTCATGGGTGCTTGTTCTACGGAGATGCAACACCATCGAGCCCCTCATATTTCCACTCCCTGTTAAAAACCTGCTCACATACATACGCCCAAGTTAGAAATATTCTATATGGATTCATATATAATATGATGTGATGTTCTATATATTGAATTTTACATATATGTATACACCATTATGATTTATATTATGCCTAATGTGCACTTGTGTGTACCTGCACCATGATGTACAATAATGTAATCACGTATATACACAAATAGTGTTTATACATACATTATAGCATTATACGTAACATGCACTACAAACGTATATACTTTTTTAAATATGTATAATATATATTATAAGAATGTATATAATTATACGTGTGTACTTTGCAAATGCCTGCTACTCACGCACGCATACACAAACCGGCCACTCATATGTATGTGTATAAAATAAATGTATAAGCCTATAAAAAAAAAATACCTGCTGATGTAAATTTGCCCCCTAGAAACCGACCGACCGATAGAGGGGACATTCCATGATACTCCTATGTCGAGTTCCCTGTCCTTGGAAACTTTATACTCGTATAAAACTGAAGAAGTTCCTCTAAGTGTTCTATCAGGAGCTTCGGTGAGAGAAAACATCGGATTATCTGCAAAATAATATATATTGATTAAATATGAGAGAGAGCTGAACTCATAAACTTACAACACCCATGCATAGACATAGTAGTAGTGACTCTGTGCATCACAAGACTATATGAACGTCCGGTCGGGCACACACACACACAAAGTTATATGAATCAGAAGATAGCTGTTATATACTATCCCATGTTCTACGATAGCATAATATACATATATGAAGGAAATATTTAAAACAATATATAGTGGTTTTACCTCTGTAGTTTATCACTTGACCATTATCTTCTAACTGTAGATAAACAGTGCTAACCTTCGCAAGTGGACATGTCCCCACTAAACTTGACCCGAAAACACTTGAGAGTGTCCAGTCCATGTTTTTGTTCAGAGATGGCGATGAACTCCGTCGTGAAACAAATGTCAATGTTTGCTCTAGTAAAGTATCCTCACTGAAGACGAATAATGATATTAATACACGTATACACACGTACTATATGTATATGTATGTTATTACATACCCTTTGCTAGAAGTGATAAACAAGCGGAGCGAGTGATAAGAACCACTGTAGACAGCTGGTCTATCAAGCAATGTAGTTAACCCGGCTTTGTCTCTGCAAGGGAGAAGCTTAAGCCAAGGTGTTAAGTTCTCTGTACACACTGCTTCTCTTGGCAATGCACCATATCTTGTTTGGCCCGTCGTGTAAGCCTTACCTATGAATATATATTCTATATTAATAATATATCACATATGTATAACATACATTCATATATGATATCCATATAAATATACATACATTATATAACAAAACATCAAAGAAAACCGTTCTCCTCTCTCTCCACACTCGCACCATGTATACATACAGTGTAAAATGAAGAGGCACACATATGAACTGTTTATGTACACATTTAAGTGTGCTTGATATGTATGTTCTCTCTCTCTCTCTCTCTCTCTCTCTCTCTTTCTCTCTCTCTCTCTCTCTCTCTCTCTCCATGCTTATGCATACATGCACGTATATCCGTGTGCGCATCTATGAATATTTATATAAATGTGTACCTTTTACAACGTATTTCTTTTCAAACTCCCCAAGTGTTTGGTTTGGATTAGGCCGGAATGAGAACCAAGGCTCGAGATACGTAGTTGAGGATTCTAGAAAGTTAATGGAAGCACAGAAGAGGCCAGACAGAGCATGCGTAAGATTGCCCCACGTAGCATCAACTTGCTCACGTGGAAGATCGAACGATGCCGAGAGTTCCACGCCGACTGGCTTTGCTGCTGACTGTGCCAATGCATCTGCTGCACCCCATCTCTCGTAGTTCCATCTTCCCTGAGTGAATGACAGCTCCATTTCTCTGATTCTGTACTTTTGAACCTGTACAAAACAATTCCATATATGTGTGATGCGTATGTCTATATAGAAAATCATGCACATATAAATACGTAATTATCATATGATGCATCACAGACAAAATAAGTAATCTCGTATCATAGACTGTAAGAACCCCTAGAACAACAATACATGTAGTTATTTAGCACATATAAACCGTACATGCATATGTATGATAGTATGTATGGGCACACAGAAATCACACACACACACACACACACACATAAAGATGCAAAATATGTTCACAGATATAGACATACTATGCATAAACAGGACACATACAGATGTATAGAGGCATATATCGAATATATCACAGATATAAGCATACTATGCATAAACATGCTCAAACAGAGGCATATATCGAATATATAGACAATGTATGATAGTAAATATGTGGCACACAGATATAAGCATACTATGCATAAACATGCTCATACAGATGTATAGAGGCATATATCGTATATATACATCGTATATATACTTTGTACTGTGAAACGTGAGTTTCATATAATACATAGACTTACAAGCTGGAAGATAGCTTTGGGGAAGATGTGGTGATGGGTACCATACGAATCAACCGGAGGCAATCTGGTAACAAAGTGGAAATGGGACAATACATTACCGTCGGGCAGAGGCCGCAAAATAAGCTCCTCGGAGAATTCCTCTTCTAAAATCTTCATTTCTGCACTCTGCACAAGCCATATCCAGCAGCAGCATGCGACAAGCACCCATCTCCTCCGTTGCTCCTCCATCACACCCTAAAACAGAGCATAAGCCCTAAACAGAGGGTCAACCCTAAACTTACCCTTAGCAATATAAGTCGCTCGCAAAGGTATTTCATATATTTCTTTTATTATTATTATTTTAACCGTAACTCTAAAAATTAAATAATCTCAAGTAATTTAAAAGAAGTAAGAATTTACTTAAGAAATGTATTATAATTATATATGTAATATGGTTATATGATATTAATTTTATTATAAATTAGCAATTTTTATTATTGTATTTAAAAGGAACTTATTGAAAATAATGTTAAACTAGTTGGGTTTAGCTATTTGTGTAGTTTATCAGTAATGTAGAATATTTGCACTGGATGGATGTTTAAAATATTTATAAATAAAATACTATATTGCATCGTTCAAATAAAATAATTAAGGCTTTAATTTATGGATAAACTGATAGATTAATTACAGAACAAATTAAATCAAATCAATAATAACAAATTTATCATGGCCTTAAAGTTTAAAATGTAAATTGAAATTTGAAATTATTTTTAATTTTAACAATAGACTTAAATTTTAAGATGAAAATGCCCTTGTAAATTTTTAAATTTTAAATAGTCAATAATTTATAATATACTAATAATATATAATATTCAAATTAAAATATATTTAAAAGTGTACACAATGTGTAATGTGTGTTTATCATGTATATAATATTAATTAATTAATATATTAATCAAAATAATATAGAATTTAAAACTATATAGTATATATTTTATAAATAAAAAAATACAATGTCTTTGTATCATAATCCATAAAATATATTAATATATTAATATATTTAAAAAGGTTCTTTAATTTTGAAAGAGGGGTGATGAGATTTATCATGTATATCTTAGTGTACAATTTTAAGTACTAGAACAAACAAATTAAGAATAAATAGAGACCACTGCCACTACTACATGTCCTCTTCAACACTCCCAACTATGTTGTAGTATATCATGATCTTCTTATGCTGGAAATGCCTCCAAGTAGAGTTGGAATAACTCCAAATGAAGCTTGGTGAAGGTGAAATAAGTTTGGTTGTAATGACTTTTAAATATGTTAGTTGTTGTTACTAAAGTTAGAATATATTTCAGTTCCAATAACTTTGTAATAACATATTTTTGAATAACTAAAACCTTACCTCAATATGTTTGGGCCTTCCACAGTATCAAACCTTTCTCAAGTATGTACTAAGGACTTGCATAAGTGTGGAATCAAGTGTGTGAGTGTGAGGTTAGCAGCAACAATCAGTAAGAATGGTAATGTCTACGTTAAAGGCATAGATTGAAGTGTACGATGGAAAGGGGTTCCATGGCTACATGGAGTTCCTCTTTATGGAGAATGGCCATTGAAGAATTGATTTTGATACCAAAAGAGGGGTGATGAGCTCTAAGAAACAAGAAAAAACAAGACTTAATTGATGTAAAATGGGATTAATAAAAACCCATAACTAATGTATAGTCTAAGTACTAAACAAACAAACAATCTAAGTATAGATAGAGACCGTTGCCACTATATATGTCCTTATCAACATCTTTCACCCAAGGTTTGACAAACTTTCTTTTTCTTATTAGAAAATTTTTCCATTCTTTTGAAGCTAGCAAACAATTTAAAATAATGTTGAAATATTTCTATTACAAAAATTCAAACAAAAAATACATGACTTTTAATTGTTTAAATTAAGGTAGTGCTTTATTATCATAATTTTTTACTATGAATTTTACTTTTACTCTGGAATTGATTGTTGTTACATATTAAACTATGTTGATAAACATAACTAATGTATATTCTAAGTACCAAACAAACAAACAATCTAAGTATAGATAGAGAATGTTGCCACTATACATGTCTTCATCAACATCTTTCACACAAGGTTTGACAAACTTTCTTTTTCTTACTAGAAAATTTTCCTATTCTTTTGAAGCTAGCAAACAATTTAAAATAATGTTGACATATTTCTATTACAAAAATTCAAACAAAAAATACATGAATTTTAATTGTTTAAATTAAGGTAGTGCTTCATTGTCATAGTTTTTACTTTTACTTTGGAATTGATTGTTGTTGCATATTAAACTATGTTGATAAACCTTAAGTGTAAAAGAAATAGGCCCAGTGCACTTGGGTATTTAATGATGGTCTGACTAGGTGTCATTAAGTATTTACAAGAAATTCTATTCGAAGCTAACACTTCTATTTAAAAAACTCTTATCGTAATTTTCTATGTCCTAGTTGGGTTTCTAGTGGGTTTCGGTGAGTTTAGCATGTGAAATATAGGTAAAAACACCATTAGGTTAAACTCACCAAGTATATTCTCATTGAGGGAATTAAGTAGTGAGAGTACATGGGTTCATAATTAAGCCTGTTATTCTTTTACTGGTGTAAGCTCTAGCTTGTGTCGTTAAGGCACAATCATTTATTGTGCTGCCTCAACTTCCAAATAATATAGGTACATCCCACCTTCGAGGTATCCTACCCTTAATGTTGATGAATCTGTGCTTGGGAGGTCTTGTTGGACTGCATGTTTCAAGGATCAAAAATTAAGGCCTATCTCCAGCCTCCTCCTCCACATCAAGTTATGTGTAGCACTCATAACTAAGTAGGGCACATCCGTGTCCTTATTTAATTATGGGTGTAGGATCTTGGCTGACAAATTTTCTTTATTAAGTCTAAGGGATCATAGAGGGGTTCTCGAGTTGGCATTTGAGAGTCACATTTGTGGCACCTTGTGTAACACTTGAATGGCATGATAGTTCACATTTTGGGAGACAGTGTCACATGAAGATATGACACTAGGCTAAATGGTACACAATACAATGCCTAAGGCGTGCCCTTTGGGGTTGTCTCATGTTCTCAATGCCAAAAGGTTCAAAACTATAGCAAGCAAGCATGCTTGTGCTCACATTATGGTGTTAAGCCTTAGGCATCGACTCAAGAGAGGTTAGGTCTCGTAACTGGGTGTGTTAATGGTACACTAGATTAAGGGATGTTTTCCTTGGGATCTAGGAGTTAAATAACCTAAGCTCATTAGCAGAAGCCCTTTCATAAGGCACTCGCAAGGACAGTTGTCCAAATCTAGCTTTAGAGAGTTCACTTAGCAGAACACTCGTGTCTGCCTATGGCACACACTTATATTCTCATTAAGTACTAGCCCTAAGTCTAGGATAAGACTTGATCACTCAAACTCTTAAGGATTACTCATGGTTCAAGGTACCCCTTGGCGCCCTAAAGGGGTTGTACTCCCCAACGAGAATGATTTCTCAAGGGGTAAGTCACGATGCTTTGGCTTTATCAGAAGGGTATGTGCAAGGCATGTCTCCTTAGCAGGGTTAGGGCATGAGCCTAACTAGGTCTTTCGGGGTAGATCCTAAAGTTTACTAGAAATTTTTATCTAAGGTTTGGGGGATAAATATTCTAAAGGACTTAGGGTAGGACCTTAAGTCTTGTGTCTATTTAGACATCTGAGTTAGGCTTTAAGGATTGTCTTGAAAGACTTAATATTGATCATACGAAGTGTTGATGCTGGATAATCACTTGGCAACTACATGTTAGCCCTCCAAGTTAAAACTTTAACATTCATTGCATCATATTTTATTATTTCATCATATTTTCCATTTTTCTTGTAGTAAGATTTGTTGAGAAGCATTTATATTTAAGTTTTCCATTAATTAAAACTCTTGATAAAATCAATATCCTCATGCCAGGCAATTAATTGCCATTTTAAAATAAGGAGTTTAAGTTCTTAATCTTTATCATATTCTTGTACTTGGTTTTTACCACTTTCATCCTTGAGAAACCCTCTTCACAAGTGGCACCCTGCACCATTTGCCACTTTAACAAATTCAAAAAGAATTTCATGTACATTTGTGTGTAAATAATGAACTGCCAATACTCTTTAAATCCATTAGACTTCCACTCAAAAACTTAATATTTTCACTTGGAAAATTCTGCTTTAAACATGATTGGTTCAATAATGATCTTTTTAATACTATGGAACTTCTTTAATCTAGCCAACACTTAATAAAAATTTGTTAAAAAAGATTCAATATTATTCTCTATTATAGTCTTTTAACTCATGGGAAGGAAGAGGCACATAGCTTGGGCATAAAACTTTCATATTAACAAATTCTTTCATTCTTGAAATGGTGAACTTAATTAATTTCTTAACAAAAGCATTTTGAAGAAGTAAAGTTCTTTTAAGATTATTTCTTTTTTAATCTCCTATCATTTCAACTAAATTGTGCACCTTTAATAATACTTCTTAGTAATGCTAATCCACCCTCTTCACTTCCAAACCCAAGCACTTATATTTTCTTATCTTGCACCAAATCTTGTCCTTCTTAAAGTACCACTTTAGCCACAACCACTTTATTAGCCATAAATCTTGAAACAATACTTTAGTGACTCTTATTTAATTCTTGCTCTTTTAACAGTAATTTCATCATTAACATTTACATTTGTTAATTATTTCCTCTTCGACATATATAAAAAACTTGTTTGTTTTATTGTTGAACTATTCATTTTTCTTTCATTAAGGCTTGACTTCTGTTTTAAAGGCAAATTGTCCACACAATTCACGTATTTGAGCCAATTTATGTATATTTAATTTAGTCGAGCTAATTGTGAAGTTAATAAGATAATGTATTATACATAACATTAAAGTATTTTTATATTTTTAAGAATATTCTGTTGACATTCAACAATTTTTGGGATATTAATAATTTGCAAAAGGCAAATTTTTTGATAGAGTGTGTTTTAACTGAAGATTTGCTCATGTTTGTTGTACCCTAATAATAGACCTAAAAAATATTTTAAACAGAGGACATATTAAGGTATAATTATAAAACAATAATATTAAACCATAATATCCATAAGGTATTAATACAAAAGAATGATGACAATTCATTGTCATTAATAATATTTATTATTAATGTCAAATCTAAGCTTATAAATTTTAATATAATTTGATTTTAATGTTTACATCAATAGTGGAATTTATATTTGAATATGAAAATCCCACTATTAATTTTAAAATTAAAATTAAATTTCTAAGTATTTTTAAATTTAATATTAAAATTAGTAATGCAATTTTAATAAAATATGATATATATAATATAATGTATTCAATATAATATATTATAATAAATTATTATTTAAAAATAAAAGTTAGATTACATATATATAAATAGTTGTAGGATCATCACATACTAATAAATTTAAAGAATTAAGAGTTAAAATGGCATCAACCCAAGTAGACTTAATAATAGATATATTTTCCTCATTTATCTCTCCTTGTATATCATTGAATAGAAAAATTGATATTGTCACCTTATGCAAGTTTTATATGATTTGGTGCATTCCTTATTTTCATTATAATGAGGTGTTATCTTGGGTCCTTTCGTTTAAAGTGTTTAACCTAATCAAATATATTTGATTTGGTTTGGCAGATTTTATTTTTGAGGTTAAAAGCATTAAACTTAATAAAAAGTCATCACATTTTTGTGGTTTATGTTTTAATAAAACTTATATAAGGACGTTCTCAATCCAATGAGTCAATATTAATTATAAAGTCCTCAAATTATATTATATTAATTATGAAGTTCTCAAATTTTAATAAATCATAATGTTATTATAATTTATAGATGGGTTTGATAAGCCTTTTGGATGATTTAAATTTGTTACTAGTAAGCAAAAAATTTAGTATATATTAATCTTACAGATATTTTAACTTATATAATATTAGACTTAAAAAGAGAGTATAGCTTTTTATTGTTAAATTATATATTATATAATTTAATTTAAAATATATATTATATTTAATTAAAAATTATATTGTTAATTCTAAAATTAAATTTTAAAATTCAAAATTAATAATGAAATTTTTATGTTCAAATGTAAATCCCACTACTAAATTTAAATATTAAAATTAAAATTAAAATTTTAAACTTACATTTGAAAATAAATAACAATATTGCCATCTGTCACAAACGATTCACTTGCATTTAATTTAATTTGTTTTTGCCTTAATATTTTATTAATTAATTTTTTCATTAATTATCATATAGTATTTTATTTGTAAATCGTCAAACCTTGTAAAAAACTTAACTTATTTTTGATGAAAAACAACTAAAAACTAAATTTTAGAACTCTTAAAAACTCAAAACTTAACTTGAGAATTTTATAATTTTTAGTTAAAAAAGATGATTTTAACCATGATTACTAAAGTTGTAATTATTATTGCTATGTTTTATTTTTATGTGTTTTTACTTGGTATATTTTAAATTTATATATTATTTTTAAAATTATTTTCAAAATACAATAAACCATTTCAATACCACACTACCCCCTCTTCCACATCAAGTTATATAATCGTTACTAAGGACTTTTCATATATAATATACACTCTTTTTAACTTCTTAATTCTTTTTAAAAGAGCTGGGAGTTATACACTTTTTTTTTTCAATTAAAGATGTCTAATATTCCCTAACCCACTGTTCCAAAACCCTAAACTTTTATTACTAAGGCTTAAAAGTTTTTATTATTAAGGATTAAATAAACTCAACAAATTTTATTCGACGTCTGGGCATCACAAATAATCACCCCGCGTTTCTACTACTTTTTATTTTACAACGACATTTCAAAAGTCTTCCTGCCCTAAAACCCTGTGGCTATGGCGGAAGGAGTTTGGTGGATCGCGATCCGGGGACAGTCTTCATCATCCTGAAAGTCGGTACGCCATAGAATAGAAGCATTATAGGATCAATGCAATGGCAGGGGCCGCATCCTCCAAATGGCCGCAGCGCAGGATCATCGTCCTCCTCACATTCCTCTGTACAGCCGTCTGCTATGTAGAGCGCACAGGATTCTCAATCGCATACACAGCAGTCGCCAATTCAGCCGGGATCACGCAGAAATCCAAGGGAAATCTCCTCTCTGCGTTCTTCTACGGCTACTCTCTCTCACAGGTCCCTGGGGGATGGGTAGCACAGCGAATCGGTGGCCGGAGAGTGTTACTCTACTCATTCTTCGCTTGGACAGGCGCCTGTCTGCTCACTCCCACAAATCCCAGGAGAATGCTATAATCATCTTGATCCGGGCTATTGTGGGTGTCTCTCAAGGGTTTATTATCCCATCTGTTCATACTGTTCTTGCACAATGGGTTCCTCCCCACGAGAGATCTCGATCCGTCTCTCTGACCACCTCAGGTAAATGTATGTTGTGTGTGTATATAATATGTAATGTGCATGTATGCATGCTTAATAGTAATTGTATACACATTTTTTATATGCTCTGATCGATATGTGTGTATGTTTAGCTGTATGCATGTGTGTGTGTGTATGTGTCTCTATATATATATATGCATTGATCTTAGGAATGTATTTTGGAGCTGCGGTTGGGATGCTCTTTCTACCGGAGCTGGTACATAGATCTGGGCCAAGATCAGTTTACCTGATTGAGGCAGTGATGGGTATTGTGTGGGCGTTTTTCTGGTTTCTTTATGCTATCGATCCACCGCTTTCTGAGCATCCTAAGGCTTCTGCTGCGGGATTTGGGGCTGATCTGGAGAATGGTGATGCTCCGGTCTTGAAGAGGAAAAGGTAACCTTCTGTACATACACACACACACACACATACATATCTAATGTGTATATATCCGTATCCCATGTATATTGGTAGCATGTTTGTGGTTGCTGAACAATCTGGACATGCAATGCAGGCTGTATTTTATGTCTGTGTATTATAGTTGCATATTTATCATATGGTGGAACATATAAATTATACCCATTAACTATAGAAGGAAATATATAGTATTATCTTATATATGTTATATTGATAGGCTATATATATAGATAGGCATTAAAGTTAACTCATGATCCTGCAGATGTGCAAGTTTACATGTTAAATATTCTTGTGTCAAGGATAGAGACTCTCTTTAAGCAATCTGCATATAGAGTTGCTCTGTGCATGTGTATGCCCTTGTTTGTACCTTGTTTTGAATTACATCATATATATCTAATATATAAGAATAATCAAAATAGATAATACATAGTATATTATTTATATAAGCAATTATATATATAACTACAGATTTTACTGTATAGATCTGTTTTCTATTTTTAAATAAACATCACATGTGCGTTCTAGTGCTTTATGACTTGGGAATATTATACTGAGCTGCATGTGTATATGTGTGTGTATGTAATGTGGATGTATTTGTGTGCATATAAGTGTTTGTAGTGCAGTTGTTTAACTAGTTGTTTAACTAGTTATAACAGTATAAACGTACCATGGAGGAGAATTCTGCAGAGTTTGCCAGTGTGGGCTATCGTAGTGAACAACTACACATTCCACTACGTGCTCTACGTGCTGATGAGCTGGTTACCCACATACTTCGACCAGGGACTGAAGGTTGGGCTACAGAAGATGGGTACGTCAAAGACCATGCCGTACGTGGTAATGTTTATAATGTCCAACGTGGGGGGCATACTAGCGGATCACTTAGTAAGCAAGAAGTTTTTGAGTGTGGGGAGAACACGCAAGTTGATAAACACGCTGGGGTTTGTCATTGCAGCCCTTGGGCTATGGATCATGCCCAAGATCAGTTCTGTGACTGGCGCGGTTATTTGTTCTTCTGTTGTTCTTGGTGCTGCTGCTCTTGCTCGTGCTGGATTTGCTGTAAACCACATGGATATTGCTCCCAGGTGAGTGGTTGTGATAAGATCTCTCTTTCATACTGCACACAGCAGTATTTATGACTGTATCCCTCACGTTATGAGTGAATCAGGTATGCAGGGATTGTAATGGGGATTTCGAACACAGCAGGGACTGTTGCGGGGATTGTTGGGGTGAACTTAACAGGATGGATTCTTCAGAGTTCAGAAGCAGGGGCATCAGACTTAAGCAGTTGGAGCTTGGTTTTTGGATTGCCAGCAGTTCTGTCTATAATCAGTGCTGCTGTGTTCTGTAAATATGCGAGCGGGGAGAGAGTTTTCGAATGATTTTTACATTCTCAGGTACGCTAATATTAATTATTCTAATGTATATATATACGTACACATACATATGTGTGTGTGTGTGTGTGTGTGTGTCTCTCTCTCTCTCTCTCTATATATATATATATATATATATATAAGTTCTATTCAGTATGGTGTGTGTGTTTTAGAGTATATATGTCGTTGGATGCAGATTTCAGGTAGTTTTTAACCATTTGAGGCCATTCTTTCTCTCGTGTGGAATACAACTCCTGGTGAGAGCTCACTTAATGTTACTTTTTGAACATAAAGTAATGAATATGTTTGAAACATTATACGAGGTCAACATATGCAAAGAATATGCTAAACCTTTAGGTCAATATTCCGAGTATATACTCTTGTGAGGCTTATAAATAAAATAGGTATAGTCAACTCGTTAGGGCTTTGCGAGATGTCTGACAGCGATTATGAGGAGAGGCCTACGAAGCGAACGAAGCGCGAGCAGGTTCTGCGCCAGCTCAAGAATTCGAGAATTCCGACAGAATCGGTAAGGAGAATTTGTGGTTGTTTTGGTTTTGTGACATGGGCTCTCAGATCGAGGAATTTCTGCGAGGAGGCAACGGCACAACTGCATTGTTTTCTATGTCCCCGTGCGACATTAGGGAGTCTCAGTTCAAGCAGCGGTATGGCTTGATCAAAGTCTGCAATCAGATGCCTTCATACGATCGGTAAGTGTGTTTTATTAAGAAATTGTAATAATTACATCAGCTGTGCTTGCTTTGATCAGATTCCGTTCGATCGAAATTCAGGATACAACATTGAGGTGCATCAACAGCCTTATCGCCAAGGACATTCTGTACTCGACTGAGTTTGTTGGTAGGCACCAAGATGCTCCAGTTCTAGACAGGTTGTGTAGAAACCTTGGGAGGTTTACTAGGCCTCGTCCACAGCAAGAACAGGAGGCGACATATGAGGCGCATCATGCTGTCGGCAAGGAAAAATCCGACTTAGCTATCAAGGTTGCAGCGGAACCAACTGAGGAGTTACAGGAATCGCAGGGATCTTTCTCAGACGATCAAGAGGATCTACTTGATTCGAGTACTGCTTTCCCAAGGCAACAGGCAGACTTGAAGAAGCTGTTCGTGTACAAAATGCACCATACAATAGAGGGTCTGCGACTAAAGGTTGTTAACGACTGGGAAACCCTGGCGGGGGTGCAGAATTTATATCAACCTTGTGTTTACGCAATAGACGAACTGAGGACAAGCAGAACTTTCGAAGGATTATAGGCCGCCTGTATACCTTATGGTATGTCTTCCCGATTGTTATTTTATTTCTGAAAATGTGTTCTCTTCAGGCGCAGGACAGGCATAACTGGTACTACGCTATCCTGGAAATAGATGGTTATATCCGGGTCAAGAACGGGGTGATTGATCCCGTGAGTTTGCAAGGTATGCTCTCGCTTTGTATATCTGGAACTTAGAATAATTTCTCCTTTCACCTCAGGTTTTCCAGATACGGGCGAGGTTGTGAACGACAAGAAGTTCACTCCGAGTTTCACCCGAAGTGAAGTATCAAGAGAGTTCAGCGAGTGGAGTCGCCGCATGGTGCGGGATGATATGCTTATTCCGAATGATCTTCATCCAGTCGGTCGATTGTTCATACGGTAGGCTGAGAGTTTTGTTACGTCTATTGGCTAACGATATTGGTGTGTCTCAGACCGATACAAGGGTACGAGGTGCCGAGCCTCTCTGCGGAGCAAACGCTGGTTTCCGGGCAGAAGAGGTACTACGACGGTTTGCTCAAAATTCTGGTCGGGCGTCGAGTGACTAAGTGGTCGCCTGAGGATGCTATCAAGGCATGGAATGCCCGGAAGCCCCTCGAGGAGAAGGCTTTGAAGACTTCTGGCCTGCCAGAGTGGCTCTGGCCGGCGGTGCTTCCGTCGTGAAGCTGCAGTAAGTCAAATTTTAAAATTTAAACTATACATTATTATTATTTTTATATAAATTTTAAGGTAAACTATAATTTATTAGGATATTCCCTTAGCTCTTTATATATATTACAAAATAATATAATTATTTAAAAATTATGGCACTAACATTCATTTATTTATAATGTCAATTTATGGAGTTTTAGAGGTGTATATATAAATTTAAAATTTTCAAGGGGATATAGTAAATTTAAAGCTTATTTTTATAAATTAATTAATTGTAAAAGCACACAATTGATAAAGATACACCCGTTTGGAAACAACACTATCAAACGGATATTCTTAGCAGACTAGTTACTCATCGAGGATTACTTACGGAAACATGCCTACGTGATCCCAACGCACAATTTGCATATATAATGGCTTAAGAGATCACAGAATTAATTATCTTATAATCATTTCAGTGATTACAGATGGCTTCTTACTCCACATACATTTTCTTCGTTCTTTTCACAGTAGCTTGCAGTGGTGCGAGGACACCAGATAAGCTCAGAGTATGTCATCCCGCCGGTGTTTTACACTACGACGGCTCACATACATGCGGTGAATGCTGCAAGGCAGGTCAGTCTTATCCACAGTACAAATGTTCACCGGCGGTAAGCAGCCACACAAAGGCCACACTCACGGTTAACGACTTTGAAGACGGTGGTGACGGTGGAGATCCTTCCGAATGCGATAACGAGTACCACAACAACAGTGAGATGATAGTGGCACTCTCTACAGGATGGTACGCTAAAGGCAGCAGGTGCGGACGTCAGATAGTTATCTCGGCTAACGGAGTCCGTGTGCAAGCCAAGGTCGTGGACGAGTGTGACTCGGTTAACGGGTGTGATAAGGCTCATGCTTGGGAACCCCCTTGTGACCCTGATATTGTGGATGCCTCTCCGGCTGTCTGGGAAGCTCTCGGTATTTCAAAAGACGACGGTCGCTATGGTTACATGGATATTACTTGGACCGATTAAACTGACTTCTCTTATAAATGCAATGTGTAAAGTTTTCATAAAAATTTAAATGTAATGAAGGAAATATATTTTAATTTTATTATTGTTATTTTAGATAAGAATTTTATTGTCATTCAAGGTTTATAAAGACAATTAAGAATTATTTTATAATATATTACATTATTATCTTACTTTAAATATAAAAGATTACTATTATTGTTATTATTTAATATAAAATTTAAGGGTGATAAAATTTATTAGAACATTTCCCTAGCTTAGCTTATAAATGCAATATATACAATGTATTTTTCATTTCTTATTTTTTTATCTACATTAATTGCTGTGTCATCTTATGTTGTCTTTAGCACCATTAGCGCGTCTTGGACTCGTAATGTTAATGTAGGTTAAAAATTTAAATTAAGAATAACTTAGTAAAATAATAAATAATTAAAGTTTAACTTAAGAATAAACTCAAGAATAACAACTTGTGAACTCATTATGTTAAGAATAATAATTATATAAAGCTTAAAAATAAACTCACTAGGTTAAGAATAAGAATTATACAAGCATGGATAAACTTAAAAAATAAACTTAACTAGGTTAAGAGTTAATAATAATAGGCCTATGCATAATATAGTATAGAAGATTAAGAATAAATTCACTAGGTTCAAAATAACAATTAAGATAAGTGTCAGAGTTTTAATCCGGAAGGCTAACACGTGGCAACACGTGGTCGCCAAGTGGCCTTCTGACATTAATTCCTTATGTGAGTCTTCCAAGATGACCCTAAGAGTCTGACTTAGATGCTTAATTAAACAGAAGATTTAGAGTAATACCCTAAGCCCCCTAGAATCACCATCCTCTGAACCCTAGAGGATATCCTGAGTAGACTTTAGGATTCTACTCCAATAGATCTATACAGGCTCATGCCCTAACCTCATCAAGGAGATGTGCCTTACATATGCTCCCGTGACAAAGTTAAGGCATTGTCATTTACCCCTTGAGGAATCACCCTCATCCAGGAGTACAATCCCTTTAAAACGACAAGGGGTACCTTGAACCACAGCTAACCCCTAAGGGTTTGAGTGGCCAAGTCATACCCTCGACCTAGGGCTAGTACTTAGTGAGGACACGAGTGTGTGCCGTAGGTGGACATGAGTGTTCTGCTAAGTAAACTCCCTTGGATAACCTTAAGTACATGACTTTGTGAGTGCCTCACGAAAGGGCTCATGATAACAAGCTTGGGTTCCAAGGAGAACACTCCCCTAGCCAAGTGTGCCAAAGCACACATAGTTATAAGGCCTAACCTCCCTCAGGTCGATGCCCAAGGCTTAGCACCCTAGTGCAAGCACAAGCATGCATGTTTGCCAGAGTAAACCCAAAACACAACCCTAAAGGGCATGCCTCAGGCATTGTATCACGAGACGTTTAGCCCAGTGTCACATCTTCATGTGACACTACCTTCCACGATGTGGGTTATCATGCCATAGCTCTTATATTTGAGAGTTGCACCAAGTGCCACAAACGTGACTCTTAAATGCTAATTCTAGAACCCCTCAGTGAACCTTCATGAATTAGGTAACGTGAACCTGTCAAACAAGATCCCACACCCTTGGACAAGGACACGGTTGTGCCTTGCTTGGTTGTGAGTGCTACACCTGGCTTGACGTGGAGGAGGAGGTTGGAGACAAGCCTCAACCTCTGCATCTTGGAACATGCATTCCGACAAGACCTCCCAGGCATGGATTCGCCAACCTCACACTAACCTCTACCCCTAAACCCTACCCAAGAGGGGTGGGGGTTATAAGGCATGGGTTAGGGCAACCCTAGGGGTGTTCTTAACCCTATTTAAAATGCCAAACTCATCTTAATTAGTACTACCTTCGCTTAAAGTTTCTCATAATATCTAAAGATAATCGGGCCGGACTACCCCTAAACACCTAAGTGCACTAAGCAGGGCTGTTTCTCACTACATATAGGGTTTGTCAACATAGTACAGTAAGTAACAATAATCAACCTTCAAAGTAAAGGGTCAAATCATTATAAAAACTATGATGATAAAGGTCCAACTTAAGAATAAATTCATTATATTAAAATAATAATTGTGTTAATGATCTACTAAGTTAAAGGAATTGGATAAGCTTAGAAACTTAAAGATAAACTTATTAAAATAAGTATACCAAATGTGTTAAATGTTTAAGGAAATGTTATAATGACCTGATAATTTGTTAAAATAACTTAACACGTTAGCAACCATTAGTCATGTGATGGATTTTTGCCACGTAGTGAGTACACCGCTCTTGATATATATAAATAAAGAATCATTGTCACCATTGGCTAACTCACTACATTTATGGGGACAAACAAGGTAGGGAGGGGAAAAGCGCACTGTACATAATCAGAACGAACTCTCTCACGATATCACAACCAACTCAAAAAAAGTTTATTCATTCTTGGCCAGTTGGGGGCAAGTCTGCGAGTTGTGGCTAGATTGATTGCACCCTTTGCATAACCGTTGTCTACACTCCTGTAGTGCCAGAACTTGGCAAGCGCATATTGGTGCACAGCTTCGATGGCAGCTTCTCGTGTCAGCGCCAAGGAAGGGAGGGGAGCAGTGCAAGTCCAGATCTCCGATGTTTGCCCCGGAGCATGTTCCTGTCCCTTTGGCAAGTCAAGCTAGTGGATATTGTCGTCCATGACGAATGTGGTAACACACACTTCATCATTTTTTGCTCAAAGTTTGTACACAAGAATTGGGAATGAGAGGGTGTTCACCGAGGGATGCAGGGGTGCAGAGATAATGGGTGAGAAGGATATTCCGAAGGATGGGTCGTGGGAAGGCTTTCAACGTGCTCACATGTTAATTATTTGTTTAGTAATAGTGCGAGTGTGACTGACGTGTTAGGTCATTTTTATCAAATCATCAAGTTGTTATAACATTTCTCAATATTTATAAGTGTTAAGGATTTATAACATTTCCCAATGTTTATAAGTGTTAGGATCTATTAATTAATTGTGTACTAATTTATATTAAATATTTTAAGCTCTCTTTATTATTTCTACTAATATACATATTTTGTTAAATATTTTTATCTTCCCACCAAAAGATAAAATCTTAATTATTAATTGAATTAAGTTCAATACATTGTATGTATAGAACATATTACAAAATAAAATAAAATATAAAATAATTATAAGTACATAAGAAAATCGTTGTTTCTTTTGATCCCGTAAACACATATCTCAGTTCTGTAGTCACTCACACACACGCGCGCGCCAGGCACACACGCGCTTTTGTATCCTTGGTATGCATGAAGTGTAGCCGACTGCAATGCAGACACAGTACAACACAAGGCCGACATGCCGGTGCTTTGAGGGAGGTAGTTATCGAGCTGAAACAATGTGGCAAGAGAAAGGAGTTGCAAGGAGGGAAGATTCTACATAGAAATGCGGTGGAGAGTGGGTATGACAAGAATAGATACGTAGCCCATGCACTCATCTCAATGTATAGCAAATGCTGCAGCATGCGGGATGCCCAGGATGTTTTTGTGAATATGGCTTCCCGAGATGTTGTGTCATGGAACTCTCTCATGTTGGGATACGTGGAAAACAGAGAATATAGAATGGTTTTCTATGTGTTAGCCAACATGGACTGTGTACCAGACTGTGTTACATTTGTTGTTGCTCTCAAGGCATGTGCAGGAACTGCTTGTCTACTGAAGGGGATGGCCATCCATAGACAAGCTCGAGACTGTGGTTTTGATAAAGACGTATTTGTGGCCACCACCTTGGTGGACATGTATAGTAAGTGTGGGGGTATGCATTGTGCCTGGGATGTGTTCCAGAACATGACAGAGCGTGATGCTTTCCTGGAACGCTTTAATGCTTGGATACGTGGAGAATGGGGAGTCTCATTCGGCTTTGGAAGTGTTTATCGCCATGGACTGTGCTCCAGATGTTGTCTCCTTTATTGCTGCACTCAAGGCATGTGCAGGCTTGGCGAAACACAGCGATAAGAAGACTTGCCTAGAGAAGGGGATGGGCGTTCATAGAGAAGCGAAGGAGAAGCAGTTTGATAAAGATTTAGTCGTGACAAACACCTTGGTAGACATGTACAGCAATTGCGGAAGCATGTTGGATGCCCAAAAGGCTTTCGAGAACATGAGTAAGCATGATGTTGTTTCTTGGACAGCTTTGATCCTGGGATACGTGGAAAACGGAGAAGCTTTGGTGGCCTTGGATGTGTTTGATAGTATGGACTGTGAGCCTGATAGACGTACACTTATTGCTGCAATCAAGGCATGTGCAAGCTGGGCACTTGTGAAAGAGACGGACAAGAAGGTATGTATGGAGAAGGGGATGGCCATCCATAGACTAGCCCGAGAGCGTGGTTGTGATGAAGATGTATATGTGGCAGGCAGCTTGGTAGACATGTATGGCAAATGCGGGAGCATGCAGGACGCACGGGATGTATTTGAGAACACGCCCCAGCACGATGTGGTCTTGTGGAACTCTCTGATACTGGGATACGTGGAAAACGGATAAAGTTTGGAAGCGTTGGACGTGTTTGCCAGTATGGACTGTGCATTAGACAGCGTTACGTTTGCTGCTTTACTCAAGGGATGTGCATATTTGGCATGTGTAGAGAAGGGGATGGCCATTCACAGACGATCAAGAGAGCATGGATTCGATACAGATGTATATGTCGCAAACGCCTTGATAGACATGTATGGAAAATGCGGTAGCATGCGGGATGCCCGGTATGTTTTTGAAAAGATGGTCCAGCGGGATGTTGCGTCATGGAACTCTCTATTACGCGGATACGTGGAGAATGAAGAGTGGTTAGTGGCAGTGGACGTGTTTGCCGGCATGGATTTTGCACCAAACAGTGTTACATATGCTTCTCTACTCAAGGCATGTACAGGTCTGTCATGTGTAGAGATGGGAATGGCCATTCATGGGATAGCCAGAGAGCATGGGTTTGATAAAGACGTATTTGTGGCCAGCCGCTTGGTGGAAATGTATAGCAAATGCGGTAGCATGGTGGACTCCAGGAGCGCTTTTGACAAGGCAGTGCAGCATGATGTGGTTGTATGGACTGGTTTAATCCTTGGATACGTGGAGAATGGGGAAAGCTTGGCGGCTTTGGAGATGTTCAACAGTATGGATTGTGCACCAGACAGTTTCACGTTTGTTGCTGCACTCCGCTTGTGCTTGTAGGGAATGCTAGAAACGGGGGAGAGAATTCATGATCGAATACGCAAGCTTGGTCTTCAACACGTTGAAACAGTGGCAGCTTGTTTAGTGGACTTTTACGGGAAATGTGGAAACATGGCTGCTGCTGAGGAGGTGTTTCGTAAGATGCATTCTCCCAGCGTAGCGTCTTGGAATGCCTTGATTGGGGGATACACTTCGCTTGGGAACACGTCTCAGGTGTTTAGAGTGGTAGAGAGAATGCAGGAAGTCAATATAGAACTTGATCGTGTGACAGTGCTGTTGCTTCTTACAGCGTGTAACCACGCTGGTATGGTCGGGGATGGCGTACGATATCTCAACTCTATGTCGAAATACGGTCTCAGTCCGACTGTGGAGCATTATACATGTGTTGTTGACATGTTGGGTAGAGTGAACAGGTTACAAGAGGCTTTGTCACTTGTCAGTAGCATGCCTTTTGAAGCCAGTGATTCTTCTCTATTACAGGCCTGCAAGAGATGGAATAATGCAGAAATAGGCAAGGTTGCATTTCGTGTATTGGTGACTCACAACACCGATAAGAAAGTTGTTGCAGCTGCCTATGTGTTAATGGGAGACATCTATAAGAGTTTAGGGAGATATATAAATCAACAAACTATGTTACTATATAATCCAGAGTGTATTTTGTACATTAGAAGTTACACTCAATAGATTTATAAGAGGAGCTTAAGGACTCAGTTTAAGTGTAATCACGCTGGTATGATTGAAGATGGCATATGATATCTCAACTCCATGTCCTCAGTCCCAATAATAAGTTTTATTTTACCCTTAAATTTTATATAGAAATAATAATAATAATAATTAGTTTTAAATTTTAATTTTTTACTCAAAGCCTACTTCTTTACATATTTTACTGGAGATTCTTTTACTTGTGTGCGCTGTGATGGTTTAAAAATATGATATGTTATAAAGTATAAAAAAAGAATTATAAGATAAGAGTGGTGCACACATATTTTTAAATTCAAATTCAAGTGGGATTCAAATAAAATTGTAAATTTATTATTATTATTATTTTTATTTAAAATTAATAACTAGAAATGCATCTCACTTTTTTATGTGTAAAATTTTTAAAATGATTTTGAATTTGCTGAATATAACATTATCTTATTTAAAATTATAGTAGTTTAAACCGTAAGAACATGCAAGCACATGTGTATTCAAAAGTGCAAACATGTGTGTATGTGTTTGTGCGTGTGTTTTTTTTTAATTAATGTTTGTAATTGATTGTAAAATAGTAATTGAAGTAATTGAAATATGTGGGGGTATTCTAAGGTTTCGAGCTTGGAAATTAAATCATGTCTTTCAAAATAACATTTTTTAAGAGTATTGATTGTGTAATTAATCTCCAGGGTTTGGTATGGTCACTCATCACTACAGGGTGGCAACTCAAGGGACATGTACATCCTATGTATGTGCACATGGGGTGAAACAAGGGTTTTTTTTGGACAGACACTGTACCGTACAGGGGTGCACACTTGACTTGAGGGCTGTGTCCAAGGGGGGAGAGGCTATGCTTCAGCATGGGCATGTGCAGGAGGGGCAAGGAGGGTGTATGCAAAGCATCAGATCTGCAGCAGCAATGCAGGCAAAATCTGTATATAAGGGTTATTGGGATGGAGAGTCCATGGGCATAGAAGATTTGCAAGAAATTATTCAAGGGGATTTGTGTTTGTTACCGACGACTAATGCTTTGTTGCCTCCAGCAAAGGGGGCAAGATTAGAGGAGTAAATGAATGAGGTACATGAAATACCTGAAGTTGAACAAACTCACTTACATCAAAGCTTGCAAGTGGAAAGATTAAAATTGCAGGGATTAATGGCATCGGAATTCCCATGTAAATATTCCCAGAGAAATTCCCAAAAGTATAATTCCCATAAATCCACATGAACACCCACAACAATTCATAAAAATAAATATCACACAAAGCTTGGATAATACGCACAGATCTCCACTGCCGACACTAACAACGTGAAAACACACAAATCCCATATCATAGCCAGTCAATAAGGCTTCTCAAATTTCTCACGACCGAAGAGAGAAACCCACAGCTACCCAAGAGTGGCCAATTTCTAACTCAAAAATTCCCCAACTTATGGGCAAAAAGTTGAGGTATCTGGAGGAGCAAGGGATTGCCAAAGCTGATTTTGCAATGGGAACGAGATTGTCCCACGTAAACCTACGTATAATAATCTGTTATTCATTTTTCTCTTGCAAATGACACATGTCAGCGTATACGCATTAATATGAGCATACAAATATTTTCTAAATTAAGTCCATTTTAATTCTATAACGATGATATATATTAGATTTTATAAATTTTGTGTGCCAAATGCATTTAATATGTGTTTATGTGTTATGTATATACCTTTCGTATATACCAATACAAAATAACTATACATGGACATACATACATACATACATACACATATGTGTGTGTTTTTATATAATACACTGGTATAGTGAATATTATGGAATACAAAACGTGTCACACAATTAAAATCTGTTTTAAAAAAAAAAAATTGTTGATGTATCACTTAAAAATGAGGATGTGTCGATTAAAATTAATGAATCACATATTTTAAATCATATATAAATATCATTAATTGCATTATCATACATAACATGGCCATGACATGATTATCAAATGTTCATATTGTATATGTTCTTATCATTTGATTAAACAACTAATAGAATTTCTAATGATTGTCATTTCACACCATATGTGGTTCATAAAGTGATATCATTTGACTGAACAACTAGTAGAATCTCTAACGATTGCCACATATGGTGTGAAATGGTTCATAAAGTGAAAAAAATTATTCACGAAGTGAGTCATATGTGGAGTAGATGTGTCTATTTAAAAGTTTTTATTTTTAATAACTTAATGAATTGCCTCAATATTTAAATACTTTATGAAAAAACTTTTGAGAACGTGTGAATTTAATTATTAAACTTTCATTGTCATGAATTAAGATTTAACTCACGGGGAGTGCACTTAGTGTAAACTATTTTTCTAGGGTACGTGCACTCAAGGGGTTAAAAACCTTGGTAAGATACGCGTACATATATGCTACTGGGTAGGATTTGTGTGTAAGATATTAAGTATACTTAGGGTTACTGTGGATCTTAGAGCAGGGGATCTACTGTTAGGGTGGGGCTAGACCGCATGGCTACAAAAGACATTGTGGTTTTCCTACAAGAGAATGGGAGCCAAAAGAAAATTGGAATGCTCAAGGTATTTACCCACATTGACATTTAAGGAGTTACGGAAGGAAATAGAAGATGATTTGGAGGACATTCTTCCAAAGAAATGGGTGTTTATAAATGTAGCTGAAGGCATAGAAATTAGAAACAAACAAGAGGCAAAATGGGAATTTACAGGGAAAGATGTTTGTATCAAAGCTATTCTTGAGAAACTTGAGAAGCCAAGTGATGATAAACCCAATAGAAGATGAAGATGAAGATCACAATGAAATTGAGCCCATCGTTGAGGTATGTTTCCATAAAATAATTTGAATTTTAAATAATTTATTTTTTCTTTTCTTAGGTTGAGCATATTGAGAATTCTTGGCCTAGAATGTGGAGCAAGAATGCTGGTGCTTTAGGAAAACGCTGGATTAGAGATGTTTTAGCAGCAAAGAGCAAGTTAGCTAGCAACAACGCATGGACAGGTTTGAGCCTGCAAGTAAGGATGTTAACGGTAAATGCAAGTTTTTCATATGGTGTGTAGAGTGCCAAAAGTTACTGGGATCTACTGAGGCAGAATCCACTCGAGATACATTAAAGAATTTCATATCCTCACATCTCAAGTCAAAACAACATATGAAATGCTTGGCAAAGAGCTCAAGAACCAATGTTCCTATGTCTGATTGCATGAACTCTTCTGAGGCATCTTCGAGTGAAATAAATAGGAAGTTGGTTGAAGACTCAATGAAAGAAGTGACAGATCTTTGTGAGCAATTACATTGTGAATTTGTTCTTTGGGAGAGCAGTGATTTTGAACGACTTGAGAAAGTGAAGATTCGGTGCACATCTGATAATAGCCTCATTTCATTATATCCATATAAAGGTAAATTTTATTTTGTTTTATTATAAACATTATTTTTGATTTATTATAAATGTGTAATATGTTTATAATTTGCAGGTTCATGTGCAAACAATATCAAAGAACACATTGTTAGTCGTATGCATGTCAATGCTGTTGTAAGAAAAGAGAATGAAAATAGTGGTCGGAGGGGAAAACGTAAAGCAGATCTTGCTTTAGTTGGTCAGCCTTCAAAACTGGTTTGTACTGATGGAAACCAGCGAGGCCTTAACCATTATTTTCCTATAATAAGTAAGTTTCTTTTAAAGTTTATATATGGCTACTACTTTAATGTTAACTTGTTTATAAATTTATATGTAACTGCTATAACATTTTAATATTACAGGTGGTGTGCCCAATGTTGAGAGTGATTCAAGCAGTAAGTGATACGCTTCACTCACATTTACTTTCTATACATTATATCACTTGCTAGCTTGCTCAAATCATTGTACTGAATGATGAGACCTATAAATTATTTTAATTCTGCTTAAATTTTAAAACAGCATTTTGTATGATGGCATGTAAATATCTATGTATGTATATATACATATGATTCTTATTTCTATATTTCAGGGTGTGAGTTAGTGAAGAACCTATGCTGGGGTTATTGGCAAACTCATTATAGATATAATAAAAAGCTTGTGGATTTGAAGGGCTTCCTTCATGACAGCAAGAGCGGTTGAATTGGTTTCCTGAGCCATATGTTGTAGACATAGTCACATATAGAGGACAAGAGGTGAAGATAGAAGGCACATTTCGGCACAAAAAATGCATTCGGATCTCAACAGGAGTGTTTGAAAACCTTCAATGTAGTTACTGTGTGAATATACCAAAGGAAAATGACTTTAGAATGCGGGTTTATAGGCATGAACTTGCAGTAACTTCAGGAAGACTTGGTCGAGGTAGCAGGACATCTGGAGAAGGAACTAGGCTTAGTTGGCTTTCAAGTCGAGAGTTATTGAACCAATGCAAGTTTGGTGCTAGTGAGCTTCGACGATACAAAAAGCTAGTGCTTTATCAAAGGATGCGGATTACTGCTCTTTCAATGACATCAAGAAATATTACAGATGCTTTGGGAGAGAACTTGTGTAGAGGTGATGTTCGCAAGTTTTGTAGGGATATAGTAGAGGCACATGATCATGGAAAATTTGAAGGTCTTCCAGCTCTATGGGCTTTCTTGACAGATATTGCTCAGAATATTAGGCGTCCAAACAGTGGTAAACGTTGGAGTGTAGAGACTAAGGATATGTTTGAGGCTGTGAGGATTTTTGGAGGTGCTCGGATGCACAACTTTTTAGCTTTGAACTTTGGCAGTCTATCCATGGATACAACAAAAGATCCATGCGTAAGACATTGCGATATGTTGTTGGTTTTAGTGAGGAGCTTTTTAGCCAGCTTGCCGATATTTACAGGGTCTACACTAAAAAGATTCATCTTATGGGAGGAGTTCCTGTTCAGATATCTGAAGATGAAACTCAAATTAAAAGATGTGTCCGCTGGATTCCACATCAAGATGCATTGGTCGGTTTTTGTGGCAAGCTTGAAAATCATGTTTGCCAACCAGATTTTAAAGTGGTGGTAGGCAGTGGTGAAGAAGGCTTCAACACTATTACACATGTAAGTTGTTATTTTTGGTTTAATATAGTTTTTGTAATAAATTTACATATTTATGTGTAGGCTTTTGAGACATGTCAGATGGCAAGCTATGCAAGAGTTCTCATGATTAATCCACTGGTGGAAAATGTGCCTCGCTTAACTTTGATGATTCAGTTGACATGCAACCGGTTTACACATAGAGAGGTTCGACAACAATGGCAAATGCTAGAAGACATGTGGAAAACAAGATTGGAAGGTGCTCTTGGACCAGTGGTTGGACATGCCTCTGACGGAGATGGTCGACGTAGAAAAATCATGTTGGAGGACTATAGTAAGGTGAAAGCTAATCCATTCAAGGTTGATTGGAGTGGTTGGGTTTTTACAGCGACGCGGAGGCAGATGGTTGGGTAGAAGGCTTGCATGACCAAGATTTTCCACATAATGGAAAGAAATTAGTCAACCCTTTGGATTCTGCTGCTAAGAGATTGGTCATGGAGATTTCTTAGTGACGTTGAACCACATATGGCTGGTGCATGAAGTTTTCCCTCGACAAGAACATGAACTGCAAAAGGGTGATGTAGAGAGAAAGGATAGACAAAATTGGGCTGCAGCACAACGTTTATGCTCACGTAAAGTTCAATGTTGTTTGCGAGCAGCTCGAGAACGTGAAGATTGTAAGCGAGAAGCCACACAAGGCACAGAAGTGTATCTCTCTGCAGCATCTCTTTACTTTGACATTTTTCTTTCTCCAACAAAAAGTTTAGCAGAGCGAGTAAAAGCTGCAAGCACAGTCAGTTTCTTTTTCAGGTACTTTTAAAGTTCATAATTTTTTTCTTTATAATTTTAACTCTTTTAGTTAGACTTTGGCGCCTTTGGATTGTTCACTCTACCAACCTTCAGTTGAAGGAAAACTTCATAAGTAATGAGGCCTTTTTGGATATCGAGATCTCTTGTCATTACGTTGTTCTCTTGATCAAGCTTTTCAGGGAAAAACTTCCAGGAGTTCCAGTACCTCTTTGGCTATCAGGATCAGATTGCTGTGAAAATTTCTTCAGCAAAGTAGGAGGCATGGTGCGAAATGAGCGTGCGTATGATGGTGTTGATTTACTTGACACAGCTGGATGTATGAACCGGTTGAGTGAGATCAAAAGTTCTGGTACGTTAAACTTTCCTATTGCACATAAGAAACAGGAAGCTATTTGGTCACATTTAGAGACAAAAGATAGTAATGTTGTTGTGGATTTAGCAAATTTCCAAGGTCTAGAAACAGATGATCAGCTAGTAGCAGTTCTCAAAGATGGATTGGCAGAGGCACAAAAAATGCTTGCAATAGTTGGAGTGTCAACTGATAAAGACTGGTGGGAATGTCCATGGGCCTTTGAAGACTTTTACAAGACTAACTTTACAACTAGTTTACAAACTTTTATTGGTGATGAAGCAGATGATCCTGAGATGGAAAGTGAGCCAGCTATAACAAATCAAGACGAGGATGAGACTTTAGCATCGACATTGGAGTTAAGGCATACGTTTGATATGATGCTAGATCAAGAAGAGAAACAGGACAAGTTCAAAAGGCTACACAATACGTTGAACTTGATTCAAAGAAAATTGCTAAGAGCACTCTTGTTTCTCACCTCAACGGCAGTCCTTTCTTTTCAAAAGATAGGTTGACAAAAGTGAAAGCAAGTGTGTACGATAGTGGCCAAATGGAGAGGATTAAAACACAAACTTCAGTTTCATATGGTACAGATATTGCAGTGTTTTACGAGGGTAGGAACTGGTATATTGGGAGGATTTTAAAGATGTCTAGGAAAGCTGGGAACTCTTGGAGGGAGACTAGAGAGCTTGTGGATTTGAGTGATAGGCCATCATATCCAATCCGTCTCAATCTTCGATGGTATCAAAAGGATGAACAATCTGGAGAGTGGACATATGACTTAATAGATCATGCAACTGTTTTACTTGACAATGTCATATCAATTGTCAACTTGACGTTTCAACCACAAACTGGAAAATACACTTTGAACCATGATGATGCACAACAAGTTGAATTATTCTGCAGAAACTTTATTGATGACAAGAGATTAACTGGTAAGCTTCTTGGCCCATGTACATTTGACATGTAACTTTAACTTGTATAGTTCCACAAGTTGCTACCAATTCAACTGCTGGGAGAGCTCAAGGTAGAGGCAAAGGCAGAGGAATAGGACGCCGCGGACGTGGGAGAAGTAGAGGTGGATCTACTTAAAGGGTTATTTATTTCCTTATTTATTTGGGTATTTTCACCCTTAGGAGTAAGATTTGTCTTGTGTAATTTTCTGGTATACTAAGGGTTTAAAGTAGAACTTTTATGGTATACTTAGGGATAAAAGCTACACCCCATGAACGTACGTGTCCAGGATAAATTACACTAAGTGCACTCCCCGTGATTTAACTGTTGTGGACACCTTTTAAGCTATCCACCTTTTCATATGTGTGTTTCATCAGTTGAAACCATGAGTTTGATGTGTCTTTGCAATCCAACCTAAGGTAGATTCAAATGTTATTTAATGAATTTGAAATTACCTTGATTGTTAAATTTAAATAAATAAACAATCCATATTTTATTAAGTGAAACTCTTTTAGCTACCATGTTGTCGTTAGGTTTAACTAAATTAAGCAGTAAAGATTGCTTCACTTCATGATTATACCGTGATTCTAAATAACAATCATCTTATGCATCTTCCTTGCCTTCTCCGTATGGGCTTTCAACTCTTCGTCTTTCTCCCAATATACCTTTTGTTAAGGGCTGGTGCTTGCTCTTTTGCATCTTATAAAAAGAGACATGTATTGACACTCCTTAGCACGCTAGACCAAGGAGTGAAGTATGGGTAGTATGTCACCTTGCATGAATTGAAACCCTTTCTTGACACTTTATGTTTTGGGGTGTATCCATTAGCCTTCATAAATATATTGCCCCCCTATCATAATAATGTCCTTCTTATTTAAAAATGTAGCTGTTACAACCATTATAAAAGCATGTTGACTTGTGTTTTCCCTTCACTCAAACTCAAAAGTCCCTCATGGAACATCCACACTACACTTAAATAGGGTTTTTGAGGTAATGTTCGTGATTTTCACTTCTTTCTCTCCATTTGATAATGACATTATAGTTCATTCTATGAGGAACATAACATACCTCACAACTTTATTCTCTAAAGGCTTTTTTGGTAATTGTTGTCACTTTATTTTTTTAAAATCCTCCTAATTGACAAACTCATTGTAAACCTCCTTATTAATTTACCCCAGTTTTCCTTGGACGGCAGAGCCGAGATGTGAGGTCCTATGTTTTTATTTTGAGCATCAACATCAACTTCTTCTATGGTATCATCATCATTGAAATTATTACACATTTGGTTATTATCATATTACAATTATGTGATCATGGTGGCCTAAGGTTTTTGCCTAGATCATGAGGCACATTAGCATCTTCCTATTGCGTTTGTACCCCTTGGTTAAACCTTTGAAAACCTTGGTACAATGCCTCATTTGTGATGGTGAGTTGATCATGAGCTCTTCCAAGCCCACCAACTACATATCTTTCATTTAGTAAGTTGTTAAAGCTTATAAATTGTACACATGACCCGCCTAAGTCACCTAAGCCAATAGCTTGCATCCCAATTTGGGGAATCAGGCCATGAAGATAAGAGGGTTGGGGAAGTATGGACATATCTTTGTATTGAATTTTGTGCATAGAATAAGGCAAAAAACTAAAGATTATTGATATAAAGTCAAATAAGGTTACTATTGAATCAAACCTTTGATGCCCATTATACTATGTTACAACACAACACTGACAACTACCATAGGTATTGTATTACTTCCCAGCCCATTATTTGGTAGTGCATTATCCTTGCATACAACACTGGCTACAATGTCCTTGTTTCATTTTTTGTAAGTGTACATTCCATCAATGAAATAAGACTTTTCTAATAAACATAACAACACTTACAAATATTGTGGATTTAACAGATGTACTAATGTCAATGTCATGTGCTCTATTTAGTTTCCTTCTTTTTATTGCACAAAGGAATTCTTGTTCGTGCTAATCACCAAACATGCTTACTTGTAATTGATTATTGTGTTTGGACAAGTTATAAATAATTATTTTTAAGAGACTTGCAAACAATTACTTTTGAACAAATTGCAAGTAGTTATGTGTGTATGGTGGGAGTTAAGGAATAAATACGTTAATAAGAACCACCATAATTAATAATGAATTCTCACTTCGTAGGTTCACTTTGTATGCATAGGGAATCAATTTGTGTCCAAGAGGACTCACTTTATGGGTTAGAAGGCTCACTTTGTGGGCTTGGCATATCACTTTACGGGAACAAAGGTTCACTTTATAAGCATGGTGGGTCACTTCATGTTTAATGAGACTCACTTTGTGTTTAATGGGATTTACTTTTATGGGTTAGGAGGCTCATTTTGTGAGTTAGGAGGCTCACTTTGTAAGCTTGAATTCTTACTTCATGGGTTTTTTATTTTCACTTGGTGGATCACTTTATGGAATAAAAGACTCACTTTGTAAGCATGGCAAATCACTTCTTGAATTAAGAAATTCAATTTGTGGACTTGGAATCTCACTTCATAGGCTTGGCAGATTAATTTATGAAATAGGAGGCTCACTTTGTAAATGTGATGAATCACTTTGTAATGCATTAGTCTCACTTCGTGTGATTAAAGTCTCACTTTGTGGGTTGAGCATCGAACTTCATGGGCTAAGTGTGTCTTTGCTGGTTTCTAATCTCACTCTTATAGAGTGAGCCCCATTTGGAGACTCACTTTGTTGTCTCGAAGTCTCATTTCATGATCTTGTAGTTTTACTTTGCAATTCTCTAATCTCACTTCATGGTATTTTAACATCACTTTATGATCTTTGAATCTCACTTGGTAAGGTAACAATGTTAATTTATATAATGAGTTCTTATTAATTAGCCTCAATTTTTCACAAATTTCAACTAATATATTATATTAATTTGTATAAAACTATGATCTTTTTGCTAGTCCAAATAATTTGCATCATGGAACTATTCTTCATGACGATCACGAGTTACTCTCATGTATTCTATTTTGATATATACTAAAAACATTATTTTTAATTATAACTATAATAAAAAAACAAATCACTCATTAAAATCAAGTGACTAATTCTTGGTGTTATTACTTACCTTTTATATCATTCATATATCAAGCTATAACATGTTGATGCTATCTCACACAATCAATATTGGTGGATATATTTTTAATCATGAGCATTGTGAAATACAATCCTAGCCTTTTCCTTTATAATCAAACATGGTTTCATTAGGTTGTCGAACTTGATACAACAAAACCAATCCTAGAATAACATAGTTTCTAGTTGTTGCAAGGCTAAAGTGTAACCATGTTTAATTATGCACTACATACCTACATGCCTACATGTGTCACATTTGTTATTGCTTAATAATAAAGGAACCAAGCATGTAATGTGATATGAGTGTCCACAACCAAGTTGGTAATTGCCCATTTTGTGAATCTATCAAAGCATATCGAACAATCTTCATTCAAAGGCTTGTGTTAGCAATGATCCTCATCACATGTTCTTGGCTAATTGTAAAGTGCTAAAGTGATATTCGATGGGGGAGTCACAATTAACACACACATTCCATGCATAATGCTTTGTGGAGGATAATTCATTACATTTAAATACACAATCGTGTCTCCTTTAGCTAACTACAACTCATTTGGACTCCTATAATAATAAATGAAGTGTTTGAGATGTACAACTTTTTGCATTACTGATTATATAATGTCTCTAGAGAATTGCAATTCCCGAGACAACATGTTCATTGCTTGCTCTTTTATAATAATCTCTTTATCCTTCAAAGTCAGCTCTTCTTTCATCTTATGTATCTCCATGTTATGTTCTTTGTTCGATTGTTTTTGTTGCAATCCTTTTTTTTAAATCATTTAACTTATTAAACCAACAGCTTCCAGCATGTTTGCCATAACAATGACTATTAAAAGCTCATTGTATAAATCCACATTGTGTATCTTCTTTGTTTCATGCTTTTCCCTATTACGATTGTTGTGGACGCTACTGTTATTAACCTTGTGTCTCAAGAAGTAATTGGCATACACATGCTTACATAACTGGATGTTAACATCCCAATTGTGTACTTTTTTTCCTCGAGTTCTAAAGTTTGTTGATAACCTCTATTCTTATAAAAATCAAAATTCCAAGTGCCACCGGAGGTCTTATTTTCAAACTTTTCATTTACAGTTTTAATTGGAATTAGTGCATTTACTTCCTCATATTGCAACCCTCTTGCCATCATAGATCCATAATTTATCATCATTATCTTTACTACTTCAGCATTAATCTAGGATTGCATGGAAACGGTGACTATACATTGCATTCATTAAATTCAATTTCTTGATATTTAATTCTACCTTGCAAAACTGACAGAAGTTGAGTTGTGCCCTTTATGTTGATCACTAGGTTGCTATTGTTCAAAACGACATCATTTGCCGCTCTTTTATCCTTCTGCGATAATTTCTGGCATTGAAACTCTCAACACAATCCGTAACTATTGCTTAGATGATAGTAACAAGTGATCCTTCATTTAAATTTATCATTTCAACATCCTCCATTTTGGACCCCCAAAAAATAAGTGCATAGTTTGGGTACGAATTTGAATTTCAGATTTAATAATCAAAGAATTAACATAGTACTCTCAGTTAACTTTCCATAAAGCAACCTCTTCCTGAGATCTAAACTTTGACCAAATTGTAATGGCACCAATAGAATTGTGACATGCATAGTTAAGTACTTTTAAGCATTCCTTAAAGGAATTTTATAATATTAAAAGAATTTAATGATAAAGATGGCTAAAATTGTGTTTTTCTTGCATTTAAAATAACTTTCTTATAAGATTTATCTTTTTGTAAGGAATTTTTATATTCTATAATTTAAATATTTTGGGTACAGCATCAAGAGTAGTTTTTGCTTCATGAGTTTAATGTTCACTTCGTATGATTAGTTTCCATTATGTAAGACATTAATTCAATTCATGAGATTAATGTGCACTTCGTGAAATTAAAGTCTATTGCGTGAGATTATGATCTACTTCATGAAATTAACATCAATTGCTTGAGCTTAATTATACTATGTGAGTTTGGTGATCACTCTAAACAAGTTTAAATTTAACTTTATGAAGTTAATGTTCATTCTGTAAGATTAATAGCCATTGCCTAAGATTAAGGTTCACAACATTATTGTTCACTATCTTATACTTTGTGAAATTAAATGTCCACTTTGTGATATTTATTTGTTCACTACGTGAGATTAACATCCAAACTATGAAATTCAGTTCACTTAATGAAGAATAAAGGTCACTTTGTGAGTTTAACATCCATTATTAAAAATTATTATTCACTTCATGATATTAAAATCCATACTTAAATTATTATTCACTTTGTGAGATTATCATATTCACTGTGTAAACTAAAATACATTGTAATATTAATTTAGTTCGTCAGATTAATTTCCAAACTAGTTCACAATTCAAAATTAATTCACATTTTATTATATATAAATTCAAATTTACATGGTTCATAATTATTTACAACCTTTTATAAACATTACATGTACAATGTGTTACATGTACAAAAGTATTAATACTAGCTCACCAAAGAACAATGTATAGTATTAATACTAACTCCAACAGTTCCAAGCTTGGTTCGTTGAGTCTGCCTGTTGTGGGAGCCCAGTTTCCAAACCCAAATAAACGTTACATCAATGATAGAAACACTTCAAGAAATAGCAATGAAAATGGATAACCTCATATTAAATTAAAAGACCTAATTACAGTGTGACATAGATATGCACACCTATCATATTACGATTTTAAAGTATGTATGTATTAATCTATTTTTAAAACATGTATATTTTAATCTATGTTATAGCATTGTGTTTTAATATATGTTTTAACGAAATTATTGAAAATATTAAATAATATTTAATTTATTTTCAAAAGTAAAAAAAAAAACAAAAGAAAAAAATGAGCAATCTTTAAACAACATAGTGGCCTACTTGCAGAAATCAGCATACTTGTAGCCTATGGGAATTTTAGTGGGGCAGTGTAGATGAAGAAGTGCCATTCACCCTGGTGAATTTCTCTTCCGCCCATGACAAGACAATGCCCAGGAGAAACAACCGTAAACACATCTGCATCGATGAGAGGTGTGGAGGGGAAGTTACCACAAGTTACATGGAGCTCCTTCACTGTGCACCAAGGACAAGAGTTGCAGATTCCCACCTGGTAAGTGTAGAGATCGCCGTTCTTAGCCACAAGACTCTGTATGATGTCTATATCCCGCTCACCACATTCTCCCACTACTCCATACATAGGAGGCTGACCTGCATAAATTCGATACAATCAGACAATTCTTCTAGATACAAGTATACAGAAATTACATACATATAGATGATTCTTACCATGTGCAACATCCAGAACCAAAACAACATATATGAAGATGAAGAGGATGGCCACAGACTTTGCCATGGCAACGACTTTGATTCTTGCTCAATTTAGGGCATAAAACTAGCTATTTATCTATGGATTCTTCCACGTGTCGTTACACACGTTATTACACGTGTGATCTCATATGTTTAAGAGCTTTATATACGTATATAACACATGCACAAACCAACACATGGCATACATATATACATGTGTATATGTATTGTGTAATCTTGTTATAGCAGGGGTGGAGGATGGTTACGTTTTGATTCGTGTTCTCGTCTCAATATATAAATACTATCTATAAGCGTTTAGGGATACATATACAATTCAACTTCTATATAAACTATATTACTATATAAACCAGTGTGTGTTTTGTGACCAAGACATTTGTACATTAGGACTTGAAAACTTTACACATTTATAAGAGAAGTCAGTTTAATCGGTCCAAGTAATATCCATGTAACCATAGCGACCGTCGTCTTTCGAAATACCGAGAGCTTCCCAGACAGCCGGAGAGGCATCCACAATATCAGGGTCACAAGGGGGTTCCCAAGCATGAGCCTTATCACACCCGTTAACCGAGTCACACTCGTCCACGACCTTAGCTTGCACACGGACTCCGTTAGCCGAGATAACTATCTGACGTCCGCACCTGCTGCCTTCAGCGTACCATCCTGTAGAGAGTGCCACTATCTTCTCACTGTTCTTGTGGTACTCGTTATCGCATTCGGAAGGATCTCCACCGTCACCACCGTCTTCAAAGTCGTTAACCGTGAGTGTGGCCTTTGTGTGGCTGCTTACCGCCGGTGAACATTTGTACTGAGGATATGACTGACCTGCCTTGCAGCATTCACCGCATGTATGTGAGCCGTCGTAGTGTAAAACACCGGCGGGATGACATACTCTGAGCTTATCCGGTGTCCTCGCCACACTGCAAGTTATTGTGAAAAGAGTGAAGAGAATGTATGTCCAGGAAGAAGCCATCTGTAATCACTGAAATGATTATGAGATAATTAATTCTGTGATCTCTTAAGCCATTATATATGCAAATTGTGCGTTGGGATCACGTAGGCATGTTTCCGTAAGTAATCCTTGAAAACTAACTGTTTTCGATGAAAACAATACAGTAAGTAATCTAAGCACGGAGAGGCATATCCGTTGAAACACGTATAAGAATATACAAGTGCATATTCTTATATTAATTGTAATACAACATGGTATTACTCATACTTATTTTATAATGATTAATATATATATTAGTGATTAGATTAAGTAACAGTCCTTAAATCAACAGCATCAACTTGGTAAAACAGTGATCACTTGTACACCATCCGTACCTGAGTTCCAAACAGAGTATTGAAATGTCCATCCATGGCAAGCACCTCCATGTTCTCCATGCTTATTCAAGGCGAATAGAGCCCCAATAAATGAAGGATTCTTTCTACGGATTCTAGCTATGGCATCATTAGCTGCTTCATGTGGACTCATACCACGCCTCATACTCTCAACCACCTGGTAACTGTATAATATGCTATTAGTGTGTGTGTGTGTGTGTGTGTGTGTGTGCGAGAGAGAGAGAGAGAGAGATGCTTTACCCGTAAAACCAGCATACTAACAACTCTACACGTTTATCCAGACACAAACACATGTATACATATACAGGCCTATGTGTACGCACCAAAGCAAGCATATATACTGACCACGGCATAAACCGCATCATGATGTCCCCATCCCCAGTTGCTCCACAAGCACCAACTTCTGAATTTGCATATGCTCCAGCTCCAACTATAGGCCCATCCCCCACCCTGCAGTAAATGTAGTGCTATAACAAGAATATACAATACACATACACATGTATATATGTATAATATATGTGTATTCTTATTACTTATGTATGTGTACATGTATGTACATACCTTCCAGGAATCTTAAATGTTGCACCGTTCGTGGACGTCCCAACTGCTATACTCCCATTCTGCAAAATATGTTTTACACACACAAAACACACCCACAGACACACCCACCCACCCATACACACACACCATGTCAATGGCTGCCATGGAAATTGTATCATGGTTCGTTCTACTTATCCCCCTTGCACGGGATGGAAACTCTATGTCACACTCAACGTTCGTGGTGTACGGTCGTATTTTGGTATGGTACGGTCCACAGGAGTACTTACTGTCAGGAATGACGTTCCTCCAGAAATTTGGCTGGCATGAACTCTCATGCCATGAAGCAATCTTCTTCAGAGAATCGTATGTGCTTAGATTTACTGGCCCCGGAAGGCCCATACGTATTGCAAATGCAGAAGCCTGTAACGAGTACAGTTACTGTGAGTGTGTGTGCGCGTGCGCGCGCGTACAAAAATACGTAGATGACGTTTAGCACCTTGATGATTAATGGTTGCGTAATGCATATTGCTGAGAAACTCTTGTAATTACTGTCTGATAATACACACACACACACACACAGAGCGAGAGAGAGAACCTGGTCACCAACTAATAGTGTGTGCTCGGTGTGCTCAAGGACGAGCCGGGCTGCTCTTGAAGCATCCTTCACAAACCGCAACGCTCCAACTGCACCAACTTCCATTGTTGTCTGTCCAAGTCCTTGCATAGAAAAAAATGCATCAATATGTGAGACACCCACTAGATCATACATAGATCTGTGTGTGTACTGGGATTTCTTCAAAAGAAACTCACCCCGTCCATAACCATAGCATCCAGTGTTGTTTCACCGTTCTCATCGGGACTACCACCAAAGCCAACTGCAAATTTTATAAGTATAGCCTATACATTATGTGTACACACACACACACACACACACATATATATATATACACATACACACACACGATTCTTATTAAGTTCTTTTACCGGATCCGTCACATTGTAAGCTCTCACAAGTACTGCACCCTGCAACAACAGCATCGACAGCAGATCCTCCCGATTGTAATGCATCTCGAGCAGATTTTACGGCTTCTACAAACGGCCAGGTACTAATCACGACCTGTGCAATATTTAACATAAATATGAAGTCATGCACTTGAGAGCATATTAGAAACAACATATATACACCATCGACACAGCTACATAGAGACACACACATAAACATACAGCACACACATGCAAAAACCACACATATGTATGCAGCAGGTATGGAGGGTTTTGAAGGTAGTTGCTGAAACCATCAAAGGTACTGCTCCAAGGTTTGAATGGTATGTGCAGTTTGACCATCGTTTTGTGGATAGTATTGTATGTAAACACACAAACATCACAGAAAGATCGTAAAATGCATGGATCTGCATGTATCAGAAATGCACATACATATACGTGTGTGTATCAATACGTATATATACCCATTTATGCATTTATATATATCTGTATGTGTATATCTATCTATCTATCTATATTATATATGGAGAGAGAGAGAGAGAGAGAGTACCAGGTTTTTGGAGGGTGCAGCCGACGAGATCGCGACTAGGAGGAAGACGCAGACAGATGCCAGAAGCGCCATAGCAAGTAAAGGAAATTAGGGTTCTTGAGGAAGATTTAGGGTTTCTCAACAAGAGCTTTGGGGCGACGAGGACGAGGTAAAAAACGATCGGAATTGTAGATCTTTAGACTTTCTTGAAGATTTTTATGCTTTGATTCGTGTTCTGCGTCGCAAATTGTCTCAGATCCATTCAGATTTGCACCAGATTTCTGTGTGTGTTGAAGAGAGATAGAGAGAATATACATATCATGTTACACATATTGTATCATAGGTGGAGTTTGTGTAATAATATGTTCAATGGTTTTTCAATATATGTATTTATATGCATATATGTGCGCAGTATTGAACAGTACTATCTATTGACATACACATATGTAAGAATTACAGGTAGTTTTCTACGCGTTCACGAAGATGTCGACGTTTTGATTCGTGTTCTCGTTGTAGATCGTGTCCCGATATATAAATACTCGATTGATATATCTATTTATCTATACAATATGTATATAAACTCCACCTATGATACAATGTGTAACATGATATACACAATGTATGTATATCTCTCTCACACACACACACAAGTATATTCAACACTCTATGTTCATAGGTAGACTTCGTGGTGTGTGTGTGTCTATATAGATAGATATAATATGTATATACACTCCACCTATTATACAATACATAGGTAGACTTCGTGGTGTATATATAACGCTAATGTAGATAAGAGTTCTGATATTTTGAATGATCATAAATCTCTCTTCTCTCTCTCGCCCTCTCTCATCTAGCCTGTTAAGGCTAGTGTGTTTGTTTGAATGCGTTGCTTGTCCACAATAACACTAAAGAACAGGTAATTAGGAACTTTTAATCTCGACACTAATGATGTCAAGTTCGGATGAGGAAGAGGATCAGGACGAGGAGGAGTTGCTTCAGAGAGCATTGGCTGAACAGGTATGTCTTTACTTCTTTATCTTGTGTATATATATGTGTTAGTTATTATGCCGTGTACATCTATTTTATTTGATACTTCTATTTTATATATGGACTTATATGTATATACTAATGTATATATATGGACTTATATTGTATCTATGTATGAGTCTAGGCACAACGAGAGGTACGTTATACGAGGCCACCAGCACCAGCACCAACGTCTACACCGCCTTCGAGGAAGCCTCCTGTTGCACCACAGAGACAACAAGTGAATCAAACACCTCAAATGGAAGATGATGAATCTGAAGAGCTTTTGAGCATTTCTTCTGAGGATGAAGGCGACGAGGGTCCTCGCCCAGCTCGTAGAACTGCAGATGCAGATCTTGGAATTGAGGAGTTCAGTGACGAAGAGGAATTTGAGGAAGAACCCAAGGCCTGGAGCAAAGTTGATGAAGAAGAGGTATGTGTATATCTGTATGTATGTACACTCATGGTTAAGTTCCCGGGCAGTGTATATGGCCAAGTTCATGTTCTTGACTATCTAGATTTTGAATACATGTCTACGCGTGGATGTCTCCTCTCTCTCTCTCTCTCTCTCTTCTCTCTCTTCTCTCTCTCTCTCTCCTCTCTCTCTCTCTCTCTCTCTCTCTCTCTCTCTCTCTCCTCTCTCTCTCTCTCTCTCTCTCTCTCTCTCTCTCTCTCTCTCTCTCTCTCTCTCTTCTCTCTCTCTCTCTCTCTCTTCTCTCTCTCTCTCTCCTCTCTCTCTCTCTCTCTCTCTCTCTCTCTCTCTCTCTTCTCTCTCACACACACACACACACACACACCACACACACACACACACACACAAATATACATGTTCATGTTTGTAATGCAGCTGAATAGAAGAGTACGAAATATGCGAGAAGCCAAGCTGCTCCTGGAGGACGTAAAACTACAATGGTACGCAGGTCTACGATGGTTGGGGAAGTCTATCCTCGAGATGACTTAATGGATCCTCTAGGACTGGGGTAAACTTTGTTCAGAAATGATGATCTTATATAAATTAGAGAATATACTAATAATAATGTTTGTATATGTGGAAATTAGTTTTTAGATGACAGTCTGGATTATATACATATAGTATGTTTATGTGCGTGTATCTAGTGTTTTCATTATTTTTTTGATGATAGTCTCGATTATATACACTTATACACACAATGTACATGGTTGTTCAATTATGATCTTTTCTATACGCAGGACGATAGATATGAAGACTCTGACGTTGATAAGCGACACAGGATCACCTGGCTCCACCAAGGCCCCAGATACACCACCAGTGCGGGATCCTACGGTTCGAGGTAGGCATGCATGTGTGTAGTATGCATATTATCTACATATATACATGTTATACATATGTAGCTATATATACTTAATATGTGCGTACTATGTATGTGAGCTCTTTCCTTATTGTTTTGAGCAAAGACTAATACATGTATTTATATGTATGTATAATGGTCGTTTTTACAGAGAAGGTGATGTATCATTCTGATAAGTTTGATCCAAAGTTTTTCCTGTCACGTATACATCAGAGAAGCAAGGCTTCAGATCTCGAGGATGGAGATGCAGCTCTCAAAGTGGACTTACAAAACAGAAAGCAGCAACTGAAGCTTCTTGTTAAGGAGAATTTTGAATGCTTCGTATCCTGTAAAAATACAATTGATGGTGCGTATGTTTCTCCTTTCTACTATTTTTACCATATAATAAATAATATATAAGTTTATATACATGGTCTATTATCTGCTATATTATAAATAGTACTATTGTTGTAGTAAACGTACTTAAAAAAAACATTAATATATGTTAGTGGCACTACAATATACGAATCTATATGTTATATATGATTTACTGTTCTGCTTGAAAATATAATAATGCAATGTATACATAGTGCTTAGTTTTTGTTACAGATATACATTCCAAGTTGCAGCAGATAGAAGCGGATCCTGAAGGGGCTGGTACTGCTCACTTGACTCGTTCTATACAGGACGTAGATGAGGTTGCAAGACGGGCTTTTGGTCCCCTTTTAGAGCGACAGGTACATATGCCCGTCTGTGCGTATGTGTGTGTATTATATATAATATACATGTATATGTTTAATATATATGGCATAGTAAACAGACATATGTTATATATGTCAGTGTTTCTGATTACAGGCACAAGCAGAACGTATACGTTCTGTACAGGGAATGCTACAGCGGTTTCGCACATTGTTTAATTACCAAGTGTCATACGTGCAAATATTAGCAAAGGAGAGTACGATATGGCCGTGAGAGAGTATAAGAAGACAAAGTCACTCGTTCTCCCGTCACATGTAAGTGTTAAAACAAGTATCTGAGATATAAGAATATATATACAAGATTATACTTACTGATGTATACAGTATTACAGTAACATAACTAGTGAAGGAATATTAAAAAACAAATAATATCTTTAGAGCACTTTGATTATCATATATGCAGGGAAGAATTCTGAAGAGAGTCTTTGAAGAGGTGGACAAGGTTGTTCAGGAGCTGAAAGATATGCTCTCGAGGTGTTGGAAGATCCTCATGCCGAATTTTCTCAGGTGTTGTGTGTGTGTGTGAGAGAGAGAGAGGGGGGGGGGGGGGGAGGGAGGAGGGAGAGCGAAAGAGAGCGGGAGGGAGGGAGAGGGAGTGTCACTGAACTTTATATATTACAGCTGGAAAATGCAATACGTTTGCTATTAGAACTGGACCCTGAATCTGATCCTGTTTGGCAATATCTTAGCATGCAAGTAAGTATAAGTGCTTAACATACTAATGAATACGTTTATCATTATATGTATTATACATTATGCATTATGTCATTACAGGAGAGGAGAATTAGGGGAATGCTGGAGGGATGCATAATTGAACACGAAGCACAAATGGATAGTTTGCATGGACGTCTACAACAGAAAGTACAATCAGATGCTCGATGGAAGCAACTTCAAAGTGAATCACCCTAAAGACGTAAGTGTATATATATTATCTAACATTTAATGTCTTAGGTACCAAATAATACATTTAGGTCTGTCTCTCTCTCAGAGAGAAATTATAGTGATATGTACTAATAGATCAAGATGTCTGTGCTACTATACTACTGTACTAAAGTAAATATAATTTATACTAATATTATGCAATTGTTTTTAAGTCTGGGATAGATGTATCTTTATTCATTGTTGAACAAGAAGAAGATGCCACAGAATCTAATATGGAAGAGTCCATTAGCGAGGAGTCAGACGCGTTGCTTGGAAGGCTTATCCGTCGCCTTACTGCCGTTGTTATACAATTTGTACCTGATTTCTGGAGGCTTGCATTGTCAATCTTCAATGGAAAATTTGCAAAGGTTTGTTATATGTGTGTGTACACGTTCGTAGATATATATGTTTGTGTATATATATTACTGATGGTGTATGTCTGTTTTAAAAGGTATCCCATCCAGGCTCACGTAAGGAAGATACAGAAGAAAGCGATAGTGAAAGCTATCCATTTGAAGAAAAGCCTGTAGTTGTTGTACAGTACACTTCGCATTCTCTTGATGAGGTCGTGGCCATGGTTCAAGGAATTATACGATCATATGAAGCCAAAGTAAGTTGTGTGTGTGTGTGTTGACATGTTTGAAGTAGACATGCCTGTTAAATGCTACATACTGTATGTATACACATTCTTATATCATTTGCTTGTTTAAGGTTCACAATGCATTTCTGGCTCTTGCTGATGCCACTGTTATGCGGGGTTATATGCGTGATGCCTTGAATGAAATCTCAAGAGTTTGCTCAGCTCTTACTGGAAAAGAGTGTGCTCCTCCAAGTGCAGGTACAATATAACCATGTATGTGTGTTGTTTATGCAACACACATATGTACTACAGCGTATAAAATATTGGTATACAGCTAATAGCTTAACAGAGTAACCTTATCTTAGACATATAGCTATCATAATGTGTTATAAGTTCATGTATAGGGACCTCACACTTTAAACTTCCAATTAATGGGAATGGGTGTTAAAGAGAAGGAGTATTTGTATAAAAGTAAACACGCACGTACGCACACATACACACATTCTTATATATTAGAGAAAATTATCAAACTGATCCTCTAATTTTATATAATTATCAAATTGATCTTGAGTCATTAATCAGCTTAATAATACATTTTAGCAATAAACAATATATTTATCATTTGTGTTATTGCATCTGTGTGTGGGTGCATGTGTGTAATAATAAATTTGACTCAAGGCCGATCTGATAATTATTTAAAATTAAAGGGTCAGTTTGATAATTATATAAAACTATTTTTCCTGATATTATTATTTATTATTTTCTAGATGGTGACTCAGCTTAATAATACACATGCAATGCTATATATTTTAGCAAAAACAATATATTTATCATTTGTGTTATATATTTAGCTATTGCATCTATGTGTGGTAATAAATTTGACTCAAGGCCAATGTGATAATTATATAAAATTAAAGGGTCAGTTTGATAATTATATAAAATCAGAAAGTTTGATAACTTTTCCTGAATATTATTATTTATTATTATCTAGATGGTTACTTAGATTAGCATAGCATCCATTAATGACTAAATCTTTCGCACGAACTCTGTGTGTGTTTTGGCAGTTAAAGCTGTGTTAAGACTACAAATGGAGTTAATACGCGTATTTATTTTAAAGTTTTGCTCGCTAATGAAGCAAAAAGCGGCAGAACATGTGGAAGAAGAGGATTGGATCCCCATACCTGCCGTTGAACGGAACGGGTCCCCGTACACTATGTCATCTCTTCCGTTAAGACTCCGTGAGATGTTTAACACCGCGATAGATCACATGAAAGAGTACGTTATACTATATATATATATATATATATATATATATATATATATAGAGAGAGAGAGAGAGAGAGAGAGGAGAGAGAGAGAGAGAGAGAGAGAGAGAGAGTCACGTACATACAATATAGTACGAAAGCACGGTATAGTGTAATATAAGTAGGTTAATTACACATATACTAATTATTTCCTTTTATTTTAGGGTTCTGGATAAGGTGAAAAATGAACCAAATGATCTTGAGGATGTATCTACACGTATCCGTCAACTGCAGGAGTCACTTAGAACAGCATTTTACGAATGCTTTTTAGATATTACTGGTCAGTGAATAAATCTATTTATTACACATACAAATTAATGGGGTGTATGTTTCTTTACCCATCAACATAATAAATAAAACCTATGATAGAACATCTTTTTCCAACATAGTTGTTCTCACAACAATATGTTAATAGTGAGCACATTATATATATACTATGTTATTATGCTTAAGTATAAGGTTTCGCTGGTGTATTTAGTATATATGTCACACGCACGCACGCACGCACGCACATCACACCACATCTCATCACATCACACATGCACAAACAATGCTCACAGCATTTACTGACACGCATTGAACTTCACAGGGCTTTCGGACAAGAGAGTGGTGGAGTTATCACAAGCTGCAGTTCAGGATCCAGCTGAGCCTGCTGTTCTTAAGGAGGATAAGTTTATTGGTCTCCAGATGGGATTAGAGGTCACTAATCCTCATCAGAGGCTGTTAATGGTGCTTAGCAATGTTGGCTACATAAAAAACATTATGCTACCAGAGCTTTCTAATAAGCACAAGCCCGTCTGGACTCCTGAGAGGTTAGTTTGTGTCTGTGTGTGTAGGTATGTACATTCATTATTCGTATTCTATTATAAACTACTCATGCCAGTGTGTGTGTGCGCGCGCGCGCGTTATATACTTGTATTCACTTAACAGGTTAAATGCCAAAGAGCCTGAGATTGAACCTTCGCCTACAGAGAACGATGTGTCCAATGCTTTGTCGGCTTTGGAAGAGAAAATATTGAATCAATACAACTATGCAAAGGTAACATACGTATGCATTTGTATTTCTTTATATCTATATATTACTACGATAAATTATGTAATTAGTTGTCTATGCTATATAATTGATGGCGTAAATATATTACACTAATATACTGCATATATTCAGGCAATCTTGTAGGACAGCAGCAGCAGCGTACATTCTAGACGATGGTACGCAATGGTCGTCTGCACCACCCGTTAAGGTATAGAGGGGGGAGGGGAGACGTGATCTATAAAAGAATCTTATTTATGCTTTAACATCTTGAACAGGGTATTCGAGATGCAGTGGTCGAGTTAATACATCCTTTAGTCGCTGTGCATGCTGAGGTATGTTATTCACATTGTTACATATTTTTAACTCATATTTAAAATATATAATATAGGATTACGATATTTATACATATAATGCCTACACATACGATATGTGTATGTATTGATACATACGTAATAGATGCCTTCTATGCTCGGGTAGCATTTCTGGATACATATATCCAAACATATCGATAAATACTATTTTTTCTATCAGGTTTATGCTGGAGCAAAAACATTTGTTCGGAGAGTTATATGTGTTCTTTTCGAAGGTTTAATGGATGCTCTGCTAAATACATTAAGTGGAAACAAGTCGAAAGCTCTGAAACATCTGGATGTCAATGGGTATTGCCAATTCATGCTTGAGGTGCGTGCTTGCGTTGCGTGCGTGTGCGGGTGTGCGTCTGAATATCGTGCACGTATAATTTATAGAAATGTTACCGCTGGAGTGCTTATGTTTGTATGTATGCGTATATACATATTTTTAATGAACTAAAGTTATCTCTATATATATTATAGACGTACCATTTCACACACACACATGCGAGAGACTGGCATAATCTTGTTATTTTCAGCTGGATTACGTAGAGTCAGTGCTTAAGCTTTATTGTACAAATGCAGCAAAGACTTCATTAACGTCGTTAAGAGAGCTGTTATTAGAGAGGGCGTTGGAGATTAACGGTGGTGATTCCACGGAGAACGTTGGTCACCACCGTCGATCTACACGAGGAAGTGAAGATGATGAAGTACAGTCTGCTTTACCTGCCGATGAAATACAAGTACATAAAATATTATATTTATGAATACATATTATTTGAGAATATAAGACTTTAGATGTTAATGACACGTGTATAATATACATACTTATCAACATATGTATGTGTGTATCTATGTATGTATGTATGCGTGTATTGTGCATAACGTGCAAATGCATTTGCACATAAAGCTTATATTTAAGCGTAGACACCTTTTTGACAGAACCTCTCTCTCTCTAGTTCTCTAGTGTATACATTCATGCACGTGTGTGTGTGTGTGTGTGTGTGTGTATATATATATATATATATATATAGACATATATCTCATGTGTTTAGGCGCAAGCCAACGAAGTCAAGGCACAGTACTTACCCAACGAACTAAAGAGGACGAGGATCAATGTAATATGTTTCGTGGAGTCTCCTGATACGATTCCAGAATCTACAAAACGGACGGTAAACACTTCACCAAATAAAAGTCTCGAGAATAACAGTCATCATCCGAGGCACAGGAGACGATCGTCCGGCTCCAGTTTTCTCCGATGAACCTGGCAAACCTCCTCTATCTCCTTTCCATCCCTCGTCTGGGTAAGTCTCTCTTTTATCTATATCTATCTATCTATCTATCTATCTAATGAAAATAAAGAAGAACAGGGTTCATAATATGTAACAAAGTAACGAAGATACATATACTTACTGTGTTGTGTATCAACATGTATGTGTCTGTGTGTGCATGTGTACATTATTTAATAACAATATATACTTAATTTTACAGTGGTGGAGGGGACAGATATTTCAGACAGTCACGTACATCTCGAAGAACTTCTGTTGCTTCGTCGTTCGACGACGATCTCAGATAATATATAAATATAAAATGAATTTATTATACAGAAATTCTTGCATTTTAGACAGAGTGAAAATCGTAGTTAACGTGTTAATACTGTTAATTGGTTTTTGAAATCAATAATGTTTTATTTAATTTTAATGTAAACCCGGACTAAATACAATCGGACACATACACAGCCTACGACTTCTTTAACAGTCCAAAATATTGTACTTTGCACTTCCATAATAAAATTGCACTTTGAAAAAATGAAACACAACCGCTGTCAGTGTCGTATGCAGAATAGTCTGTAACTATGTATCCATGAGGAGTTGGTATGATTTTTCTTTAGTGTTCTACTTAATTACATATAATATGTTTTTCTCAATATTGATAATTTTTTAGACAAAAAATAATGTTTATACAATTATGCACAATTATCCATAGTTTGGCTACTTTTGTTAAAGGCATGGAACACCGCTTCATGGTTCTTTCATTTCCTTAATGATGCCTTTAAAGAGAATGTGACTGCTTCAGTAGGATGAGCAAGCATTGTAATTCATCTTGCAAGTAAGACAACAGAAAATTGTAAGCACTTTCATCCTCACACCGCTCACATGGTTCTACCACACCTAACACATGTCTTACCAGTGGTTTTTGTCCATCCCTCTTGTTAAGCGGCCTGCTTATAAATAACTTTCTTGTGCACGTCTTTTATGTCAATAAGAATATCTATCTCGTCCGTTAGGACCGATGCATGCTGCATCATCTTGATATGGATCAACGAATGGTCATGGTGACCTACCACCATCTTGATATGGATCAACGAATGGTCATGGTGACTTACCTCTTGTGAGTAACCTCGTAAATCAAGTTTATAGATGTTTGTACTCTCATTTACAAACTTCTCAATGCCCTGTACCAACTCAATTTTATAAGAAAAAATTCCCCTTCAAAAGAAAAGATAGGATTATCAAGTAAACCTTTCTTATATATTGGTGCTGATCCTCACGCGCGTGTGCATGCTTGAGCGTGGCACTGTTCTCCCTGATAAAGTGATATTACAATCGATGATATTTTCTATTATACTATTATATACTAAATCATTATATCGTAAATTTATAAATAATTAAAATCAAAATACGACTGAATCATAAATCGATCAATGGCTGATTCTATCTGGCTTTAATAACCTATTAAAATTAATATTATAAAAGCTTTTAAACTAAATTAACCGTATTACCACTAAATTTAATTTAATTTCTCAATTAGAAGCTGTGTGATTTCAATCATAATTAGAATGATCTCTCTGCAAGAATTTCTGTATAATAAATTCATTATATTATATATATTATGATATCAAACTCATATCAAACTTGCATGTATATTAAGCACTTAGACCGAACGGAAATTCTTTAGATCATAATGAATATTCTTTTGTATGATTTAGCTTATTTGACTGGTGCATTTTGCAACTTTAATTAAAGGAATATGAGTCTCAATGTAGCGATAGACAACCCACACGCACTACCTTTAATGTATAATATGTCATTAAAGGTAGTTAACCTTTAAGGAATTACTGAATAACCTGGATCATATGCTTAAAGGTAGTGGGCTTCAATATATAAGTTATAAGGTTGTAGGATTGTACTGTGAAGTTTGAAAATGGAGAGCCCTAATTGCAATTGGTTAATCAAGTTTATAAATGCTTGTGGAGAAAATGGAGGTTACCATGAAAATTGTACATGTCGTCGGCAGCACCCATGACAGTCTTCTGCTGTACTTGTGAAGATCTTGTGTGTCCTCACAAGGTGGTAGGTCACCACGACCATTCGCTTATCCATATGAAGATGACAATGAAGCATGCATCAATTCCAAACTACGAAATAGATACTTTATTAACATCAAAGACGTGCACAGGAATAGTAGGTCACTTTTGTTCATAAACAGGCCTATAAAAAGAACTTCAAGAAATTCATTGGTAGGAAGTGTGTGGGTGTGGTAGACCATGTGAGCAGTAGTGACTATGCGAGTGTTTGCAAGTTTTGCTGTCTTGCTTGCAAGATGAACTACATGTTTGCTCATCCTACTGAAGAAGTCACATTCTCTTTAGAGACACCATCTAGGAAAAGAAAGAGTTGTGAAGCAGAATCTATGCCTTCACCAAAAATAGCCAAAACGATGAATATTGCATAATTTGTATGTTAACCAATAAATTATCAATATCTATAAATATTGAGAAAATTACACACACACACATATAGAGAGAGACACACACATACATATGTGTGTGTGTATGCATTTTACTACATTCTAGTGTAGGGTTAAAAATAAAAAATAAAAAACCAAACAAGAGATGCATATGCATTTCTCTGTTACACACAGACACACACACTAATGTAAGCATTATATATGCACATGTTTCCTTTTACATTTCTTATCGCTTATTCAGAGTCGTTGGATTCCAATATTAAAACCCTTTATCATTAATTAACTTAATCAATTTTTTATTTTTTATACATTGGAGAATATAAATCAATCTTATCTATGTAAATGATTCATATATATATATCATTTTCCTTTGGTTTCAACATTTGCAAACTATTTAAAATTTAAACCACTTATAATGAAAATGAAAGGAGCTGGAACTCTTATACGCATATGCTAATGTAAATGTGTATATGAAGTATGTATTATATAAAACAAACTATATTGAAATACTTAAAAAGATATTTACAAAAAGTAAATAGTAACGAGTGCTTTTTCATCATTCACGTAACATACACATAAACACGCGTGGTAAAGTCAAGCCTGGACAACGAGATTTGTTAAGGGTATATTTATTTATTATAGTATATATATATACACACACACATAGATTCTTGTGATTTAATACTTCTATATATATATATATATATATATATATATATATATATATATATATATATATATATATATATCCAATATTTTGCCATAAGATTTTAATGTTTATATTCTCAAGACATTTTCTATATTTTCATAAACTTCAAACTACAATTAGGGTAGTAGAGTATAGAAAATAATTGAAAATTGAAGAAAATGAAGCCTTAAGGAATATATTAAGCAATTATCCTCAACGGAATATGCTTAAAGAAATAAGTATATTCTATTGTATGATTTAACTCACCTGATTTACCCTTACAAATAAACATATGTGATTATATTATTCCACGCGTGTCATTAAAGGTAATTAATTGGTATATTCTGAATCTTATGTTTAAAGGTTAAATACATAGGTAAGGTATAAATATCACAAGGTTGTAAGGTTTAGGATTGTAGTAAATGGAGAGCCCTAATTTTAAGTTTGTAGATGCTTGTGGAGGAAATGGAGGTTACCGTCAAAATTGCACATGTCTGGTAACACCGGGGACAATCTTATGTTGTACTTGTGAAGATCTTGTGTGTCCTCGCAAGGTGTTAGATCACCACGACCATTCGTTAATCCATATCAAGATGACAATGGAGCATGCATCAATTCCAAAGTACGAGATAAATACTCTTGTTGACATCAACAGGAAAGCATGTCGCTTTTGTTCGGTGGGTATGGTATACCATGTGAGCAGTGTAGTGAGGCCACGAGCGCCTGCAAGTTTCATTGTCTTGCTTGCAAGATGAACTACAAGCTTGGTAAAGAAGTCACATCCTCTTTAGAGGCACCATCTAGAAAAGGAAGAGCTGTGAAGCAGATTCCATGCCTTCAGCAAAAGAGCCAAAACGATGGATATTTGTGCACAATGTATAAACACTATTTTAATCAATAAATTATCAATATGTATAAGATTGAGAACACAACATATGCGCGCGCGCACATGCATTTTACTATAAGGTTAGAAAATAAAAAACCAAACAGTGCATTCTAAGATGTTTGTATATGCAGGCACTTGTGCATGTTATATGCATATGCACCTCTTCTCTGTTTCACTATTTACACACACACACACACTTACACATTGTATATGCACATGAAGTATCTAAGCTTTATTTCCTTCTGAATTTTTATAGCTTGTTCAGAGTCGCTGGATTCCAATATAAAGCCCTTTACAAATAATTAACTTTATACTTTATATACAATTGAGGATATAAATCAAGATTAATGCATCTCATCTATGTCACTGATTATATATATATAATTTTTATATTTACATCTTTTTTACTTTGGTTTTTATAATTTGCAAAATTTTGCTTAATATAATGAAAATGAAAGGGAGGTGTACACTGGAAGTCTCCCCTTGCATATACGCAGATATGTAAATGTGTAAAGTATTATATAAAACAGAATATGCTGAAAAACTTGTTACAAATGATACGGTGTGGACGTACATATGGAATAGTAACGAATGCGCAGTAAAGTTATTAAATATTCGTGTCTTTCCAACGTGACATCCGCATATACACATAACACATGCACACACACACATATATACTTACAATATATATGTTATGATTTTACTCTCTCAGACTCAGACTTGCTTACATGTTGATAACAACTTTGGGGCCAACAAGTGTCACCTTTTAACACAAACTCGTGATGATATCATTTTTACAGCATCATGCCTTGACGAAAATATTCCATTGGCGACTGGATTTTTAATTTTCATTTAATATTGCCTTGATTTACTATGAATATCAAATTAAATTTCATGTCTCTATATAAATTGTGAATTTACTATGTTCAACATATTTAATTCTATAAAATTTTTTATTTAAATTTAACATTAGAAAAAAAAGAAAAAGTATTTGTTCACCTTTACTTTTTGAAAATAAAAAAATATTTAATTTTAATAGTGATTTTTGACTTTATAATGTTTATTTAAATTGTGAAATGTATAATGCATTTAATACTTCAACAGTAAATTCAATAATATTTTTTTTCTTGCTTACATTAAAAATACTTTCTTTAAAATTTACAATAAAAATACAACAATTAATATTAATAGAATATTTATTATAATATTAAATTATTAATTAATATTTTAACTTTAAAACATTATTATTATTATTATTATGAACTTTAAAACAATAATAAAGACAAAGAAAATTTATTATCCTCAACCAACTTGCTTGGTCTTTGAGCCTATATATAAAGCATTTAAATAATAATATGAATTAAGATTTTCTTTTACAATTTATTTATAATCCATTTTGAGAAAATATTTCTTTATCTTTGAAACTTCTTGTTTTACTAAAGACCTTTTATATAAAAGATTTTTTATGAAGTCAAGAACAATTTCTATTAAATTTATTGTTCAAGATGACTTTATAAGCATACTCAATATGAATTCAAATGTTATAACTGGGCACAATGAAAATATGTGTCATTGAGTGATTATGCTGGTTAATACCAATTTTTAATATGTTTTTGATAATTGAATTATCACTTACAAATTATTAATTGTCTTTACATGTACTAACAAGGTCTTGTACATCTTATATGATAATAAACAATCTAATGCAATGTCCTATTATACAACATTAATAATATTAATCATAAGTCAATCTTAAGTTTGTTTTTGCCCTACTAAGGTAGTTCTTAATATTATCTTAAATCATGATTGATTAAAATAGTTTAAAAAGGTTTGTATTTTTTCAATTACTTTTCACATACAAGCCAGTTGATTTTTGTTACAACATTTGAGTCCACAAGTTAAACTTGTGGTAATATTCATAACAAAATGAGGTTCACCACAACCCCAAACATATTTCAGAATTTAAAATCTTTTAAGCTTAAAATAAAAAAAGTTATCGTTATTTACAAATCTATTTATAAAGAACTATAAAAAATGTATTAATTTTAAAATATCACTAAAACAATATATTTAAACAACTACAAATTAAGTTATTCTTTAAGTATTTTAATAACCTTTATACATGATAAAGAGAGTTTTGACTTAAAGGGCCAACACGTGGCTGCTAAGTGGCCATTCGGCATTATCATCATGTGTGAGCAACGCTAAATTTTCTAAGATAACCCTAAGAATCTTACTCAGAGGCCCAATTAGGTAGAAAATTTAGAGTCCTACCCTAATGACCATCCCCTGAACCCTAGAGGATAACCCGAGTAGACTTTAGGATCCTGTCCTAGTAGACCTAAACTTCATGCCCTAACCCCACAAAGGAGATGTGTCTCACACATACCCGTGACAGAGTCAAGGCATCGTCACTTACCCCTGGAGGAATCACCCTCATTTGGGAGTACAACCCTTTAAGGCAACAAGGGGCAACTAACCCCTAAGGTTTGGGTGGCCAAGTCATACCTAGACCTAGGGCTAATACTTAGTGAAGACACGAGTGTGCGCCGTAAGCGAACACGAATTTTCTGTTAAGCGAACACGAATTTTCTGTTAAGCAAACTCCCTAAGGCTAGGTTGAATAACCCTAAGTACATGACCTGCGAGTGCCTCACGAAAAGGCTCTTACTAACAAGCTTAGGTTGTTCAACCCATGAATTCTAAGGAGAGCACTCCCTTAGCCAAGTGTGCCTAAGCACATTTAGTTACAAGACCTAACCTCCCTTGAGCAAATGCCCAAGGCTTAACACCCTAGTGTAAGCACAAGCATGTCTGTTTGCTAGAGTATCCAACCCCTTGGCGACAAGCCCATGACACAACCCCAAAGGGCATGCCTCAGGCATTATGTCGCGTGACGTCTAGCCCAGTGTCACATCTTCATGTAACACTGCCTTCCACGATGTGGGCTATCATGCCATAGCCCTTAGATTCAAGAGTTGCACCAAGTGCCACAAACGTGGCTCTTAAATGCCAACTTTAAAACCCCTTAGTGAACCCTCAAAAAACTAGGTAACATGAACCTGTCAAATAAGATCCCACGCTCACAGTTGGACAAGGACACAGATGTGTCTTGCTTGGTTGAGTGCTACACCTAGCTTGACGTGAAGGAGGAGGCTGGAGACAAGCCTCAAACCTTTGCCTCTTGGAACGTGCATCCCGACAAGACTTCCCATGCATGGATTCGCAACGTTAAGGGTAAGCTACCCCGAAGGTGGGACGTACCCCTATCATTTGAAAGTTAGGGCGGCACAACCTTGACGACACAAGCTAAAGCTTGCACCAGGAGAAGAGTAACGAGCTCAGTCATGAACCTAGGAAACCCTCACTCCTACATACTCTACTTATTTATGTGATGAAGCCCCCCCTCTTTTCTTGTATGTGTAAGTCGGTTGGCACGGAATGCCAGCCCCTTAGTTAATAGATGAGTTTGCACACTAACCCCTACCCCTAAACCCTACCCGGGGTTTTAGGGCATGGGTTAGATCAACCCTAGGGTGTTCCTAACCCTATTTAACATGTTAAACTCATCTTACTAGGACGCAAAATCGGGGTGGGTTCTAAAAGGTAAATTTACCTTCGCTTAGAGTTTCTTGCGACATCTAAAGATAATCGGCCGCTACCCCTAAACACCTAATGCACTAAGCGGGTTGTTTCTCACTACATCTAGGAGATAACAACAATCAATCTTCAAAGTAAAGGGTCGAGTTATAGTAAAAACTTTATTTTAATAACCTTTATGCATGATAAAGATGTTTGATAAATGTTTCATATCCACATGAGTTTTTGTGAGTTTACTTGAGAAATGTCTAAGTTGAAACCCGCTTTGCTCTGATAAGTTCTATTATTCTTCCTCCATAAGTTTTATCCCTTCATTCACGGGCCAATTGGAGAATTTTTAGCTAACTTAGTCATCACAAAATTAAGACTATATTAATGTGTCCTATATAATAGTGAAATTATATCTACTTTTTTTTACTAACATAGAAATGTTCCCCATAAAAACATGGTGTGATTTAAACTTTCTCATGGTCCATGACTTACAACTTTACCGTATTAATTCTTGGAATATGTCTTTAAATAACTCAATCACATTACACTGTTCTTGAAATATGTCTTTAAATAACTCTTTGGATCATATCATAATAACCTAATCATTTATATAATGAACATGGTCAAAATGCACCCAATAATTTATTAAGTTACCATTTTTTAACATATTCATTTTTTTGATGAGGTCAACACAAGAAGCAAAACTTCTCATCAACAATATAAAGACTATAGTCATCGATAATTATTAAATTAATTATTATTAAGAGTTGAACCACTATTGAAAAGGATATTTATGGCATGTTCCTTATAGATCATTTTTAATATATTTGGAGGTGCTAAATATACACTTTGGATGTAATATCAATGTTACAACCTTCGTCTTTATAGAAAAACTCTATTAATTTCATAATCCAAAGGATGCCCATCATATCAATGTGCACAATTGTTTTTTCAAGATTATCACATGTGGACTTAAAATAATATTGTTTTTTTAAATACATCTTGAAACTGACATGAAAATGACATTTTGAACTCTTAATGAGTTATGACAATTTTCTAAATGCACCTTTAAATTTGATATTATTAATACCTCTTCCGAATTGCAAATAGGATTTGTACATTGTAGATGTTCAATACATTTTGCAATTGAACATGTCTTAAAATGGTTAGCCTTTGCAACCAACTAACACCAATTATAAACATTAAGTCATTTTTCCCTTGGTGGCAAACACTTTAATGTTTGAATTGGTAGGTATAAGAATGCGTTGAAGTTCATAATTGTTAATATTAATTTTTAAGTAAGAATTAATAAAAGCAATTGATATTTGGTTAAAAATGACATTACAAATAAAACTATTAAGCTGATTATTATTATCAAACTCACTAAACACCTCAACATAAGTAGCTTATGAAGATTTGAACATAACCAAGCAAATACATGTACCAAAAAAAACATGAAAGTAAAGCTTTTATTGCATAAAATTTCTTTGTCTTTGAAATTACTTATTCTTATAGTAAACTATCATAAAATTAAGATGTCATCAATACCACTCTTTTCATCAAATACCACGACAATATAAATTACTAGAATATATGAATATTAACATGAATGTGATAATCATCAATCTACGTAAACATCATAAGTATGCCATGTATGTCTTTAACCTAACATGCCTGATAATGATTTTTTAAAACTTAACATGCTTGATAATGATTTAATTAAGTTAACTTGCATTTTAATTGATTTTCCTATGATTTGTAATGATATCAACCTTCATAAGTAGATTAAGAATTGGAAAATTGCATAAACATTACTCGTGAAGTAAAACTCAAGCTCAAGGACATTTTAAAAACAACATAAGTGGACCTTATTATTATCAAGTACCAACTCAAAATATTGAACTAATGTAAAAACATTATTTATTATTTTGAAATGAAAAATATAAATAAAATTTAACCAATATGTATCAGTTTCATAGTTATGTCAAGTTTAATTAACATGTTAGATACATTCATTAAGTTAGATTATTAAATTTATATTAAATTACATAATAGACTTACTAGATTCTTATTGAATTGCATATAATTATTAAAAAAACATCATTAAATCTTCAAAATTATAAATTTATATTAAAATAACTTGATAAATATGTGTTACGTTATCACTTTCAAACATGTAGAAAAGTCGTGAACTACACATTTATCAAATTAATAATAGTAACAAACAAGAATAATTTAATAACAAGCGGTAAACATCGTCGCTTATTCACCTTGCAAAATTTGCTAACAAAGTCTTAAATTTAAATTTATGGAACCCAATGAAAAGTAAACAAAATAGGAAATGACCTACCATTGATGAGTCATTATGAAATCTATGTGTTAGCAACAATTCCTAAAACACAAAAGGTTACTTTCAAATATTTAATCATGAGAATGGAAAAAGAATTAAAAAAAAAAAAATGTAAAGAGAAAGGTACTTCATTATACCTCTATGAAATATGGTATAATTGCAAATTGAGAATCCATAAACCTCGATTATATACACAAGTCTCCTGCATGTGACACACATGCGACCCATGGCACTAACAGGTCACCCCATTATACATGTGTGTACTACATGCAGTACATACACATGTATATCCTATACACCACTTTACAGAACAAAATCTGGTTGCCTATGCCCGCAGGGAAACACCAGCGCTGGCGTAAAAGAGGAAACTACTAAGTATATCTTAAATATGCCAATTAACATACGTAACTATATGAAAAACCGATATACTCATATACACATATATTGTAGTGTGTGTGTGTGTGCATGTGTTACGATTTGAATATGCATGTGTTTATGTATATGTTACGTGTGTGTAAGGATAAAAAGGCACTAGTTACTATTCCATATGTACGTGCATACCGTATTATTTGTAACTTTCCTTTTAAGTATTTCAGCACATCTTGTTTTAATATTATACATACTTCATATACACCATATATGCTAGGGAGACAAGAATAAAAAGTGTAAATTTACAAATTATATATGTATTAAATCATTTACATAAAATGAGATGCATTAATCTTGATTTAATCTTTCAAATGTGTATAAATATAAAGTTAAGTAAGTTATATTGGAATCCAGCGACTTCGAATAAGCTATAAGAATTCTAGAAGAAAATATATCTAATATTTATTTTCTTCTATAATTCTTATACAAACACACTGCACACAATATATATGCACATAAATGCATGTTGTAATTAAAATGGGCATGTGATAATCCAATTTTTTAATAATATTAATAATTTTAAATATTTAATTAGTAATTTTTAATATTATAAAAATATTTTTTAAAATAATATATTTTAAATAAGATTTAAATATATATTTATTAAATAATTAATTAAAATTAAAAATTATATATTAATTAATATTTTTTATATTCTCATTTTTTTTATTATTTTGCCCATTTTAATTACAATGTTGCATATAAAGTAAATACTTCATGTGCATATTTAATGTGTTCCATAGAGAAACATAGAGAGATGCATATGCAAATAACATGTCCACATATTGCAAGTGCCTGTATGACATTGTACAAACATTTAGAATGCAATCTTTGGTTTTTAATTTTACTTTTTAACCATATACTGGCATGTAATAAAATCATAGTAAATGCACACACACATATGTTCTGTTCTCAATATTGTGATAATTTATTAATAAATAGTGTTTGTACAACTATGCACAAATATCCATTGTTTGGCTGCTTTTGTTAAAGTATGGAATTTGCTTTACAGTTCTTCCTTTTCTTAGATGGTGCTTCTAAGAAAATGTGACGTCTTCAATAGGATGAGCAAGCATGTAGTTCATCTTGCAAGCAAGACAACAAAACTTGCATGCGCTCGTGCCTCACTACACTGCTCACATGGTCTACCACACTCAACACACTTCTTACCAGTGAATTTCTTAACTTCTTTTTGTTAGTCTGTTTATTAACAAAAGCGACCTGTTATTTCTATACACGTCTTTAATGTCAACAAGAGTATCTATCTCATACTTTGGGATTGATGCATGCTTCATTGTCATCTTCATATGGATCAACAAATGGTCGTGGTGACTTACTACCTTGTGAGGACACACGAGATCCTCACAAGTACAGCAGAAAACTGTCATGGATGCTGCCCGGCGACATGTACAATTTTGATGGTAACCTCCATTCTCTCCACAAACATCTATAAACTTGACTAGCCAATTGCAATTAGGGCTCTCCATTTGCAAAATTATAATACCTTGTAACTGATATTGTACCTTACCTAAAACCATTACATTTAAGCATATAATCCAGAATGTACCAATTATACCTTTAATGACATATTGTACATTAAAGGTAGTGCATGCGTGACGTGGATCGTTTTTCATGTATTATAATATATATATATATGAGAGTAAGGATACGTGAAGAAAGATTTAATTTAATTTGATTAGTTAATTTAAATGATTTTCAGCTTGCTCAAGAGGAATTACCTAATATGCACAAAGGCGGCTATGAAAGGTGTATATGTATAAATACTCTGCGCGCTGGAGATAGAGAGAGATTTTATAGATTGCAATGAAAAACATAAAAGAGGTGTTATTTTCATCCTCTGCACTTGATAAGTCTTGGCTAATCAGTCAATGAAGCATTCTTGTGATATTTGTACCCTACCTATATATTTAACCTTTAAACATAAAATCTTAATTAATTACCTTTAATAACACCCGTGGAATAATATAATCACATATGTTTATTTGTAAGGGTAAATCAGGTGAGTTAAATCATACAATAGAATATACTTTATTCTTTAAGAATATTCTGTTGAGGAATTTGCTTAATATATTCTAAAGCATATGCTTAAAGGTTTCTACTCTACTTATGTTTATTAACTCAACATGATATAATTACTCTCTACTTATGCATAATATATATTAATAACGATAGAATAATAACGTTGAAGCAAGCATTATCAAATAATCATACACAACAAGTTCAATCTCATATTTATCTTATATTATTACAATGTATCTTTTCCTGTGAATATACTTTGGATTAGAGTTAAGACAGTCAGGACTATGCAGATATATCTGAAATTTGTGTCTTAGACATCTCTCTCTCTCTCTCTCTCTTCTCTCTCTCTCTCTCTATATATTATATAATATATTATATATATCTCGCACGGATAGCCAACTGACGGTGAGAATGAGTCCGGACATTAAGTGGGTTCAAATTACACATATACACCTTCCCTATATATGCATGCATGAAGTGTTATTTTATTTAATTAATTAATTTCTTTATTTATTTGACACCCTTATTAAAACTTCATTTCCAGGTTCAATTGCCAGTTAAGAAAATATACCACTCTTTAAATATATTAGTAAATAGTTATAAATTAATATCCTTATATGGGTTTATTTATATTTTTAATCTATATATAATATATATTATATTTATTAATTTTAAATTTGATAATGTGTTTTTAATATATAATAATATATTAAAAAAATTTTAAAATTAAAATGTGGAGTTTTTGCACTGGGATTTTCATTTCATTTTCATATAAATTTAAACTTACATTTAAATTTTAAAAATTATGTGGTGAATTTTTTGTATAATTAATTACATAATACATCATTCACACTAATTTATGTCTACTAGGTTGCTTTTATTATTTTATCTATTCTATCTTAAATATATATATATATATAGTATGTTAAAATGCTTCATAAATTGCTTCCCGTTAATTTAAATTAATATTTTATAAAATATTTATATATTTTTAAAGAATTTATTATTCTATAGCTTATATTTATTATGGTTCTTTTAAATATTAAACTATATATATTTTAGGATGCAATAAAAAAATAATAAGAATTCAATAAATTATCGATTATAAAATAGATTATATTGATAAACATCAAATCACTAATATATAACAAGTTTAAAATGTAAATTATAAATTTTAATAAAATTTTGAGTGAAAATAATGCAAAATTCTTGTGTGTTATTTGACATTATAACATAATATTCATATAAAATTATATTTAAAAGTATACACAATATGTATGCCAAATTTTAATTTGAAACAGATACATATGTGTTTCTTTTTAACGTGGTTTTCTCTTGAAATTTTAATTATACTTTACGATATGTTATATATGTTAAATTTATATGATTAGAGTCTTGATGTGAATAAAAATAGAAATCAGATGAGAAAGGAAAAAATTAAGATTCTTATTATTATAAGTAAGAATGTACATAAACACTCATATATGTATGAAACTTCTTTCTCACACACACAGACGTGTGCACATATACAGAAAATAAAAATAATTTTTTTAAGAAATGTGAATTAATGTCATATAATTAACTAAACTTTGCATAAGAAAATATACATTTTGATGCAGCTTCTAAAAAAAAAGATATACATCATAAAATACAAAATAATGTCAGTATTTATACAAATTTATATTAAGGATATAATATTTTTATACACTAGGATTGTTTCATGCATATGTTCATTATATATATCTTAATATATGTGTGTATTTAATATATTTAATATATACTTTATGCGCATGTTTATGGTGTGACATGTTTAAACTTCATTACACACGTTTGAAGTATACTTTGTACTTATGTGTTTATATGATTATACTTAAACAAGTGAATTTAATATAATATATGAGACAATATAATGCAACTCAATACTTCCACATGGTATATATATGTTTAACTTGCATGTGTGCATATAATCCACTACATATATATGTGTGTGTGTGAATGGGGCTTCTTTCATGTGGTTAATGAAGAAAATAATAATGTTGTGTGTGTGTGATAAAGAGAGAGATATAAACAAGTGTATATGTGTGTGAGTGAGAAAGAAAAAAACTACAAACAAGTATAAATGTGTGCATATGTTTTTGTTATATATAATATATGTTGTGATTAAAACTCAATATTTACATGTTTTAAATAAAATTAAATCTCAATTTTGATTATTTTAATATGGTGGAATTAATTAATTTAAAATGTGAATCACTTCTTAATGAGACACTCTTAAACATAAGTGTTTGAGTCCTCAAGCAAAGTTAAGGATATGTAATCTTGCAACAATTAATTTTAATGTATGTCATTCATTAAACTTATCCTTCTTTCAGTACAGTATATTCATAAATTAAAGTAATCATATTATACATACTTTTAATTCATAATAGCAGATTTTAAATCTAAAAGAAAAACGCTGAGTTATTATGTTAAAGAATAACTTCAGCCATACTAACGGCTTACCTTTTCAAATTAAATTTTTGATAAAGATATCCAATATTTTGTCATAAGATTTTAATGTTTATATTCTCAGGACATTTTCTATTTTCATAAACTTCAAACTAACAATTCAGGGTCTAATAGATTCATGTTGAGTTTAATAAACATAAGTAGAGTATAGAAAATAATTGAAAATTGAAGAAAATGAAGCATTTATCCTCGACGGAATATCCTTAAAGAATTAAGTATATTCTATTGTATAATTTATGACCTTATTATTCCACACGTGTCATTAAAGGTAATTAATTAGTATATTCTGAATCTTATGTTTAAAGGTTAAATACATAGGTAAGGTATAAATATCACAAGGTTGTAAGGTTTAGGATTGTAGTAAATGAAGAGCCCTAATTTTATGTCTGTAGATGCCTGTGGAGGAAATGGAGGTTACCGTCAAATTTGCACATGTTGTCGGGCAACATCGGGGACAATCTTATGTTGTACTTGTGAGGATCTTGTGTGTCCTCGCAAGGTGTTAAATCACCATGACCATTCGTTGATCCATATCAAGATGACAATGGAGCATGCATTAATTCCAAAGTACGAGATAAATACTCTTGTTGACATCAACAGGAATAGCATGTCGCTTTTGTTCGGTGGGTATGGTATACCATGTGAGCAGTGTAGTGAGGCCATGAGTGCCTGCAAATTTCATTGTCTTGCTTGCAAGATGAACTACAAGCTTGGTGAAGAAGTCACATCCTCTTTAGAAGCACCATCTAAGAAAAGGAAGAGCTGTGAAGCAGATTCCATGCCTTCAGCAAAAGCAGCCAAAACGATGGATATTTGTGCACAATTGTACAAACACTATTATCAATAAATTATTAATATGTATAAAAATTAAGAACACAACATATGCGCGCGCACAGATATATGTGTGTGTGTATGCATTTTACTATATAAGGTTAGAAAATAAAAAACCAAACAATGCATTCTAAGATGTTTGTATATGCATGCACTTGTGCATGTTATATGCATATGTCTCTCTGTTTCACTCTTTTGCACACACACACACTTACACATTGTATATGCACATGAAGTATCTAAACTTTATTTCCTTCTAGAATTCTTATAGCTTGTTCAGAGTCGCTGGATTCTAATATAAAGTCCTTTACAAATAATTAACTTTATACTTTATATACAATTGAGGATATAAATCAAGATTAATGCATATATATATTTACATCTTTTTACTTTGGTTTTTAGCATTTGCAAGATATGTAAATGTGTATATGAAGTATGTATTATATAAACAAATATGCTGAAATACTTAGAAAGGATAGTTAGAAATGATACGGTATGAAATAGTAACGAACTGTTCATGTCTTGCTTTTGAATCTTGTCCTGCGCCTTGTCTTGCTCCTGAGTTCCTAGTTCCTATCTTGCTCCCTATCCTGCTCCTGAGTTAAGTCTTCTTGTTCTTGGAATCCTGCTCTCTTCCTTGTTCCTGGATCGTGGCTTGACAATTTGATAATAACTCCTTTCATAACTCTCTATTTCCTAACTACTTTTTTTTTCCTTGATTCTTTTCCTTTGTTTTCCTCCTTTTTCTTTCATAAATCATGACTGATTTTGAGTACTTTCAACGTGAGCACCAAATGTTGCTTCATGAGTAGCCACTTTGCGCCAAGTGGTCACTGATCTGCAAGGTTCACCAATGCAGCGCATGCACTGCTGATGCATCCTCCAAGGCTGATGCACATGCTCTCTCTCAGGCATTGGTGGTCCCTCTTCATCGAACTTTTCTTCAGAGCCGAAGATCAGCATGCCAAAAAGTTCAGTGGCAATCGTGTCGATTTCCAAGGTTTCCTGAATCAGATCCGGCTCTTGATCCGCATGCAACCACGCCGCTACTGACTGATGCACAAAAGGTTGGCCTTTTGGCATCCTTACTAAGTGGATCTCCACGGGCTTGGGTTGCCCCCTTGCTGGAGCGTGACGACCCATTGATGGAAGACTTTGAAGGTTTTGGCTGCCTTTGAAGCCTTTTGGAGATCCTGATAAGTACCGTTCCGCATGCACGAAGTTACGAAGCTCACTCAAGGATCCCGACCAGCTTCCGTCTATGCATCGAATTTCAGCAACTTTGCACGAACATTCCATGGGACGAGACTGCATTGATCGAACACTTCGTTTTGGGTTGAGGGATGACGTGAAGGACCTTCTCTTACGTTACCGGATGCCCAAACATTAGCAGAGATCATGCAACAAGCTTTGCTGCGACAACCGTTTGTTCGAGCGTCGTCAGGAAAGATCCCGTCAGCAGTTCCTGCAAACCAATCCTGCAGCTGTGGTACATGTTCCTGCACCACCTTCTGGAGTAGTTCCTATGGAGGTTGAGAAATCCAAGCGTGGCTCTCTTTCCGCTGCTGAGAAGCAACGTCGCCGCAGTGAGAACCTATGCTTGTATTGTGGTGAAGCAGGACACAAGGTGGCAATGTCCTATTAAAGCCAGGAAGTTCAAGACGTGAAGTTGAAGCTGAAGTTCAGTCGGAAAACTTCAATGTCCACTTCGTCTAGGAGCCGCGAAGTTGGACGTAGGTGCAGGCTCCATTGGTGCTGCTCATACCATTCCATCACTCAAGTTTCCTGTACACATTCATCTAATAATCGAGAGCTCAAGGAGTTTGCCCTGTTAGACACTGGTGCAAATGCATGCTTCATGGATGACACTTTTGCAACTCAACATGGCATTCGGTGGTGAAGTTGAAGCGTGCAGTTCCTGTAGAGGTGGCCGATGGCGTCTGATTGCTTCTGGCGCAGTTACCCATGCTACCAAACCTCTCTTTGCAGTCATGGCGCATTCAACTGTTCAATTTCCTTCAACTTGATCAAGACTCGGTCGACTCCCATCATTTTGGGCATGCCATGGTTCGTTGTTGCAAATCCACAGATCGACTGGAGGTCTAGGACGCTCACGTTTTCCTCTCCGCAGCCAGGATCAATCCTGTACCTTCCTGCGTGTAGGATACATCCTTAGTATCTGAGGCAGTACAAGCTACAGGATTGACCGTGCCTGTTCCTGTATCAGTGTTGAAGACTTCCTCGACAGGATTCACCTCATGTCAGTTCCTCAGCACATCGCAGGCTCTCTCCACTCCTGTAAGTTTGCGGATTCCTGTACAGGGTTCTTCCAATCCTGTATCAGTGTCGAAGGTTCCTCCTCAACAGGATCCACCTCCTGTTGGTTCGTCAGCACACTCACAGGCTTCTCCTCACTCCTGTGCAACCACGGACTTCTGTACAGGATTCTTCCAATCCTGTACACTCGTCAACATCCACACAGGTTTTTCCCAATCCTGCCTCTTTTGTTACTTGCTTCTGTTCCACCCCCAAGATCCTTCCTCTTTTTCAGTCACAGCTCCCTCCTTCTCCTCTCCGAGTTCTTACCACTACCATGCATGAACTTGCCACTGATCCTGCTCCTTTCCACCTTTTTGCCTTTCAAGTAACTCCTACGTCCTCTTCTACCTTTCCTATATCGACTCCCTGTTTTTCAATCTCCTTTTCCCTCCTTCTTCCTACCATCCAAGTATCACTCCTTTCAGGACGTTTTTGACAAGCACAAGGCTGCAGTTCTTCCTGTTCACAGGTCCTACGACTGTCCTATTGATCTTGCGGAAGGAAAGACTCCACCGTTCGGACCGATTTATGCACTGTCACCCACAGAGTTGGAGGTTCTTCGTCAGTACATCGAGGACAACTTGGCATCCGGCTTCATTCGTCACTCAAAGTCCCCTGCAGGAGCACCTATCTTCTTTGTCAAAAAAAGGATGGGAGTTTACGTTTGGTTGTGGACTACAGGGGTTTGAATCAAGTCACCATTCGGAATCGGTACCCGTTGCCATTGATCCCGGAACTTCTCGATGGCTGCGAGGAGCAAAGGTGTTCACGAAGATCGACTTACGAGGGGCCTACAATCTTGTACGGATTCGTCCAGGCGATGAGTGGAAAGACTGCCTTTCGTACAAGGTATGGACACTTCGAGTACACGGTGATGCCCTTTCGGCCTTACCAATGCCCCAGCCGTGTTCCAACACATGGTGAATGACATTTTGTGACTTCTTGGACCAGTTTGTGGTGATCTACCTCGATGACATTTTGATTTTTCAAGGACCAGGCGGCACATAACAAGCATGTACGATTAGTTTACAGTAGCTTCGTGAGCATGGCTTGTATACGAAGTTGGAGAGTGTTTTTTCAACAGGGATTCTGTGGAGTTCTTGGGCTACATCGTCTCTCTTACTGGAGTTTCCATGAACATGCACAAGGTGAAGACCATCATGGAGTGGGAGCGGCCCAAGTTTGTACGAGATGTACAATGTTTCCTTGGCTTTGCAAACTTCTACAGGCGGTTCATACAGGACTTCTCTAAGTGTGTACTTCCACTCACGGAACTCACCAAGCGCATAGGGGTTTTCTCTTGGTCCGACAAGGCGGAACATGCATTCATAACACTCAAGGACGCCTTCACGACAGCTCTGATTTTAGCACATCTTGATCTTTCTCGTCCCTTCGTTGTTGAAGTAGATGCCACGGATTTTGCAGTAGGATCCATCCTATCACAAGTTGGAGAAGACAAGTTGCTTCATCCTGTAGCTTTTCACTCTCGTAAGTTCCTTTCGGCGGAGATCAATTACGAGATTCATGACAAGGAACTCAAGGCCATTGTGGATTCGTTCGAGGAGTGGCGGCATTTCTGGAAGGTGTTGCGCATCCTGTATAAGTTCTTACAGATCACAAGAACTTGGAGTATTTTCAAACGGCTCGAGTTCTTAGTCGACGATAGGCTAGGTGGGTGGAGTTCCTATCACATTTTGATTTTGTCATTGTTTACAGGCCCAATTTTCGGAATGGCAAGGTGGACGCATTGTCTAGGCGCTCTTACCTTGCACCGACCCCAAGGATCCTGCATATGACTATCAAAGGCAAGTGTTGTTGGGTCCTGATCGATTCCAGCTTGCGGCACTACAGGTTCATTAGGCTCCAGCAAATTCAACACTCCTATAGGACATCTATTCGCAATTGGCTACATACGACTTGGCAAGAATGTGTTCTCACACATTCGTCCTGACATTGCAAGTTCCTCTTCCTCCAATTCCCGTTCAGACTACAAGTTGTTCGCCATACAGGATGACTCCTGTATCGGGAAGGTCTTGTATGTTCCTGTTGGTATTTTCAGGACTCGTGTGGTACAAGATTATCATGATACCCCGGCTGCAGGACATTTTGGTGTGGCCAAGACAGTGGATTTGGTGACTCGCAACTATTGGTGGCCTGGGTTGCGAGGTTTTGTGAAAGGTTTGTACGGAGCTGTGACACTGTAACAGGTCGAAGATGCTCGTCATGCACCTCTAGTCTTCTTCGTCCTTTCTGTTCCTTCTGCTCCTTGGAGATCCATTTTATGGATTTCCTCACAGATCTTCCTCCTTCTCGTGGATTCGATGCAGTTCTTGTGGTGGTTGACCGTTTCACCAAGCAGGCTCATTTCCTACCCTGCAACATGACAACTATAGGTCAGACAACTGCTGAGTTGGTGATGTGAGGTGTTCCGACATCATAGTCTTCCTGAGAGCATTGTTTCCGATCGAGGCCAATTCATGTCCAAGTTTTGGCGAGAGCTTCTTTGAAGTCTACACGTTAAAGCGGATCTTTCTTCAAGATATCATCCACAAACTGATGGGCAGTCAAAACGCACGATTCAGACCTTGGAGCAATATCTTCGCTGCTTCATCAGTTACCAACAGGACAACTGGTTGGACCTTCTTCCAATGGCGGAGTTTGCCTACAACAACTCCGTTCACGCATTATAGGCCAGACACCTTTCTTTACTCTTACAGGTTACCATCCACATTTTGATTTTACTCCTCCTGTTTCTCCTTCTTCCACTCCTATAGTACAGGATCGTCTCCAACATCTTCATCAGGTATAGGATGATCTTCGGTCATCTTCATTAGGCACAGGAACAATACAAGCATCATGCTGATGCTCACCGTCAGCCAGCACCTGCATACAAGATTGATGATCTCGTGTGGCTTCTTCATCGACAATTCGCACCAAATGCCTTCTTCTAAGTTGGATTTTTAATGATTGGGTCCTTACAGGATTGTGGCAGAGGTCAATTCTGTAGCTTTCCGACTCGAGTTACCATCTACGATGAAACTTCATCCTGTGTTTCACACCTCCTTGTTGGAGCCGTATCATCCTTCTTCTCTTCCTGGTCGTGCTTCTTCTCCTCTCCCTCCTATGGTCATTGACAATGAACCTGAATACGAAGTTGCAGTCATCCTTGATTCTCATCTTCATTGCTGCCAACTTCAATACTTGGTGAATTGGAAAGGTTATTTGCCTACCGATTGCACTTAAAACCTGTATCCAACTTATTCCATGCTTCTTCCAAGGTTGCTGCCTTCCATCGGCATTATCCTACTAAACCAGGTCCCAAGACTCGTGGAACTCGTCCTTAGGGAGGAGGTATTGTCACAACCCGATATAGGATGCAGGATTCCAGATACATGATACAGGATATGGGATACAAGATATGCCTATAGGATATTCCTACAGGATATGCCATAGGATATGCCTAGAGGACATGTGGACTCATTTTAGCCTCTGCATGCACTTAACCACTTTTAGATGCATGCAGCCACTTTTAACATTCATGCCTAGATTAGCTCTTGGAATTGTGAGTATAAAAGCTCCGACCTAATTGTTGTACAATTAGTTATTATCAACACCAGTCATTTTACAATCATTCTTGTTTTTGTCTTGTTTGTGTCTTCCTCCTTGCCTTTTGCTCTTCTCTTGCTCCCGGATCCTGTCATGTTCCTGTCTTGCTCCTGGATTCTGTCATGCGCCTTCATATCGTGCTCCTGTCTGGCTTCCGAATCCTATCTTGCTCCTGAATCCTATCCTGTGCCTTGTCTTGCTCCTGAGTTCCTAGTTCCTATCTTGCTCCCTGTCTTGCTCCTGTGTCAAGCCTTCTTGTTCTTGGAATCCTACTCTCTTCTTTGTTCCTGGATCGTGGCTTGACACATGCCAACCCAATTACATAAACAAAAAACACACAGCATGCACAAAAAGATAACTTACTATCAAGGATTTCTAAAATCCCACACAACCATGCAGTAATTTGACTTAGAATAGCAAGAAATGGAGAGAACTGATTATCACACAGTTCTTTGATACCAATCATGTTGGTACCATATTTTAAATAGTTTGGATAGTTTTCCCTTAAGTTGGGAGCGCATCACGAAAGCGGATTCGCAAGTTTAAATATAACATTTGGATCACATATGCTAATCCATGTAGACTTTGGTATTTTGTTGATGTTTGCACATATTGAATCTGGTGTCACTTTGTTGTTCATCCTTAATTCCTTGCAATATGTAAATAATTCCTATGTGATATTTATTTATATTGAGGAGATGTTGCCATATATGTGTCATGTGTACTTTCTAGTTATACAAAGGCAAAAGGTTTAAAAAATGTGTATGTGATTTTCACTTTAGATTAAAACGGTTGGACGATTCCAAAATATTTAAACTAATAAGTTAATTAGGTTATAATTATTAATGTAAGAAACATATATGCAGTATGTACTCACTCATATGTATGTATGGTATACAAAATGACATGTAATATATATATATATATATATATATATATATACATATATGCACATGTTTCTTTTTACTCACATAAGATGAATTAAACTTTACATATTTTTATCTTTTTTAAAAGGAAACTCTTCGAACTAGGAGTTACTTACTTTTGATATTTGACTATGTTAAGCAAATTCTATTTTTATATTATCAATCTGGTATAAGACATAGTGTTTAAAGTTATGTTACATTTGCATTTAAATATATACATATACATGTAAAATTACATTGTAAAAAAATTTACATATTTATATATAGAAGAGAGAGATTTCCTATATGTATAATCAATAAATAATCAAAATAAATAACTCTTATGTATGAATGAACATATATATGTATGTACATGAATATATAATTATATATGTATGTATTATATATATACATATAATTATTATGTGTAAAGTATGTAACGGCTAAAAAATCTATATTTCTCTACACATCCACATGTTTATGTGTAATATATATGTATGTATATACAGTACATTGTCTATAATATATATATATATATATATAATATAATAAGAGAGAGACAAACCAATAAACTATAGTCAATGACTCCATAATAGAAGCACTTTAACATATTATTTTAATTAAAGATATTTAATAGGTGCACTTTTATTGCATATGTGTGTTATTGTATTATTATGATGTGGCAGTCTTGTTAAATATTATCTACGTGGCACATCAAACTGCACGTTCAGCATATGTGGCTAATCACTTTCACACGTGAACAGTTCATTTTGTTCTGGTTTTTTTTGGTGTGATCTTGTATATGTGTCATGTGTACTTTCTATAGTTTACAAAAGGCAAAAGGTTAGAAAATATATACCTTATTTTACCTTAGATTAAAAAGGTTGGATGACCATATATGATTAAAAATTATTTCCAAAGCTGTGAGCTAAATTAATTTAAATCATTTAGGTTTCATATGATATCAAATTTGATTAATTCTAATATATTAAGATATATCCATGTAGCCGGATTGTCAAATTTAATCATGAAATGCACGATAGATTCATTAAATTATTATTGAATTACATATAATCATTAAAAACATTATTTAATAATTCAACCTTAATTTGTAATTATACGGAAGTGCACGTTCCTTATACCAAGCATGATAATGAATAATCACATTAAATATATAATCATTAATAATATTTTACATTGAATTACTTTTAAAATTTTACATAACTTTTGAGTCAACAACAGGCGAATCAAAAAATATTATATCGTTTTAACATTTTGATTTATGTATTAACAATAAATGCAAGGATATAAAATTCCCTCCATATTTAGTGTCATAAAAAAGGAACGAATGAAATAAAAGATGGAAATAATTGAAATAAAATGCAAGAGGATGTAATTAGATATCTATGTATTAAAAAGAAAAACCTAATATATAGTTGGCACGTGGCATATATGGCATGACGAAATCACCACCATGCAGGCCACGGGGAAAATATTTTACTTGTACGTGGGAAATCGAACGGTGAAGTCTATCAGCACATTCACCTGTGGACAAGTGTTTATAGAAAGAACTTTAGGGCAATTTTCATTTGCACAGCACGGTTGTACGTGGGCATATGTGGTGGACGCCGTTCGATGTCTACAGATGAAATGATGGTTAGCTAGACAAGGGTTGCTGGAAACTTAACGTCTGATCTTATATTTGTTTTTTCTTTTCTTTGCTTGCCATTCTTAACTTGTTTCTATATCAAAGAAAAGCATTGTAAGGATGTCACAAATATTAATATTCTGCATTACATAATGATATACTAGCATGTATGGCTAGGAATGAGGTATGTGAGTATGTTCAAGGTTGAATAACCTAGGCGCTTTAGTAAGAACCTTCACACATAAGCACCTCTTGTGGACAAAAAAAATAAAGAAAATGAAATAAATGAGAAAAGCGAAAAGAAAAATAATTAACAAGAAGAATCTCTATGGAGAAATGACGTATGAAAGGATAAGAAATTCCACATGGGTGTTTATATATAAAAGTTCATATTTAGACTACCTTATAAACTAGATTTACCACACTTTAGTAACTTTCATAGTCACCTTATTTACCTTTTTAATGCCTTCAAAGAGCCCTAGATTAGGGCATTTACAGGGTAGAAATTAGGGCGTGATTGAAGGAGAAGAGGAGCTTTACAATAGTAGTATGGAGTGCTTGGATTTCATTCCCAATGAAAAGTCGGATTCGCGAAGAACGTCTCTTAAAACAAGTACAATGAAGAACAAATTGTTGAGTATTACAAAAGGTTCGAGAATTTGCCCGAGGAGAAAAATCATGGGTATACTCAGAGCAAGCACTTGCAAAGTTTCTGTTCTAGGTAAACACAGGAAGCAATCTCAAAAGGGGCCCTAAAGCTTGCGGAGTAGGAGGAATACACTCTGCAGGAAGACCACATGCTGGAGAGTTTATGCTGCCTGTACAGGGCACTTAGGCACTGGTGGACCTCAAAACCCAAGCTATGCATAGAAGAGCTTGAGAAATCACATGAGCTTCTACTTGGCTCCACGCAGAAAGAGATTGCAGGCCAGATCCGAAGCAAAGAAGACGAGGTTGCTTATGTAAACACCGAAGATGGCGTTCATGTCTTCATGTGGCCGACCAAGGTCCGTTGAAAAGCTTCTTCAGAAGATCACTCACTTGTTTCAAACATCCAATCTTACAAGGATCTCAAGTCTAGAATCGAAGCGCTCTTAAGATGGGAGAATGTTTCTTTCTTGAGTTTGAAAACATACATCCTTTCTTGGACGGGAATGGCTGCAGTGGTTGGATCTTGCTGGCTTATCTACTCCGAAGTATTATGCCATTTCCTAATGTTTTTCTAGTCAATCGAGATGCTGACTATGGCTTCCTCCGTTTGTGGCTTCGGTCTACTACTACGACTACTTTCAGTCAGTGCAGTCGAAGAAAGATGTGGCAGTTGAGGATGGGAGGTTTGTATTTACAGAAGAATCTAGCACATGTGAATTGGGTGCGCCCACAAATCTTACTGCACTTGTGATAGAGGGGGTTTATGTTGGGTGGAAGAGATTCTTTCAGTAGCTAGAATCTAAACAAGTTTCTACTAACCCCTTGCAAGCTCAGAAGACTTTCATGAACACGTTTCTACAAGAAAATGGGGCTTTTAAATCTTTCTGAAATAGAAAAAACAGTCTGAGACTATATTTAATATTTTAATGTATAATATATGATGAATAGAAGAAGAGTGTGTGCGCATACAAGAACTCCAGTCTCTTATGTATACTAGTTTAAAAACAGAAGAATATTTAGTTAGATTAAACACATTAGTGATTTAATGAACATTGAAACAAATAAAACTTGATAGAAAGAGCACACTAACACTGAAACCATACACCAATTTTGAAACACTCGTTATTAATGTGAAATAGAACAATAGATAGATAGCATATATACGTTGATCTTTACCTAAAAAGAAATCCGATGCAGATTCTCAAAACTAGAAGCTTGAGCTAGTGATCCATTCATATCCCATATTAGGTGCCTCATGAGTCCTTTTACAAGCTCTGATCCTCTCCACCAAAAAAACGTAACCGGTTTGCTCTTGAGTTCCTAGTTCCTGTCTTGCTCCTATCATGTTCCTATGTCAAGCCTTCTTGTTCTTGAAATCCTACTTTCTTCATTGTTCCTAGATCGTGGCTTGACCATACCAACCCAATTACATAAACAAAAATGCACACGCATGCACAAAAAGATAACTTACTATCAAGGATTTCTAAAATCCCACACAACCATGCAGTAATTTGACTTAGAATAACAAGAAATGGAGAGAACTGATTATCACAGTTCTTTGATACTAATCATGTTGGTGCCATATTTTAAATAGTTTGGATAGTTTTCCCTTAAGTTGGGAGCGCACCACGGCGGATTCACAAGTTTAAATATAACATTTGGATCACATATGTTATTCTATGTAGACTTTGGTATTTTATTGATGTTTGCACATATTGAATCTGGTGTCACTTTGTTGTTCATTTTTAATTCCTTGCAATATGTAAATAATTCATGTGTGATATTTATTTATATTGAGGAGATGTTGCCATATATGTGTCATGTGTACTTTCTAGTTATACAAAGGCAAAGGTTTAGAAATGTGTATGAAAAAGGTTGGACGATTACAAATATTTATAAACTAATAAGTTAATTAGGTTATAATTATTAATGTAAGAAACATATATGCAGTATGTACTCACTCATATGTATGTATGGTATACACAAATGACATGTAATACATACATATATATATATATATATATATATATATGCACATGTTTCTTTTTACTCACATAGATGAATTAAACTTTACATATTTTATCTTTTTAAAAGGAAAACTCTTCGAACTAGGAGTTACTTACTTTTGATATTTGACTATGTCAAGCAAATTCTATTTTATATTATCAATCTGGTATAAGACATAGTGTTTAAAGTTATGTTACATTTGCATTTAAATATACATATACATGTAAAATTAGTTACATATGTAAAAATTTACATATTTATATATAGAAAGAGAGAGATTTCCTATATGTATAATCAATAATAATCAAAATAAATAACTCTTATGTATAAATAAACATATATATGTATGTACATGAATATATAATTATATATGTATGTATTATATATACATATAATATATTATGTGTAAAGTATGTAACGGCTAAAAATCTATATTTCTCTCTACACACCCACATGTTTATGTGTAATATATATGTATGTATATACAATACATTGTTTATATAATATATATATAAAGAGAGAGACACCAACCAATAAACTATAGTCAATGACTCCATAATAGAAGCACTTTAACATATTATTTTAATAAAGATATTCAATAGGTAACTTTCATTGCATATGTATTATGTAATTATTAATGATGGCAGTCTTGTTAAATATTATCTACGTGGTAGTGGCTAATCACTTTCACACGTGAAGAGTTCATTTTGTTCTGGGTTTTTTTGGTGTGATCTTGTATATGTGTCGTGTTGTTGTGTCATGTGTACTTTCTATAGTTATACAAAAAGCAAAAGGTTTATAAAATATATACCTTATTTTCACCTTAGATTAAAAAGGTTAGATGACCATATATGACTAAAAATTATTTAAGGCATCATCCAAAGCTGGGAGACGAATAACACTAAATTAATTTAAATCATTTAGGTTTCATATGATATCAAATTTAATTAATTCTAATATATTAAAACCTAAATGATATCAAATTTAATTAATTCTAATATATTAAAATAATCCATGTAGCTGGATTGTCAAATTTGATCATGAAATGCACGATAAATTCATTAAATTATTATTGAATTACATATAATGATTAAAAAACCTTATTTAATAATTCAATCTTAATTTGTAATCATACGGAAGTGCACGTTCGTTATACCAAGCGTGATAATGAATAACCACATTAAAATAATAATCATTGATAAATATTTTACATTGAATTATTTTTAAATTTTACATAAACTTTTGAGTCAACAACAGGCGAATCAAAGAATATATATATCGTTTAACAGTTTGATTTATGTATTAACAATAAATGCAAGGATATAAAATTCCTTCCATATTCAGTGTCATAAAAAAAGGATCAATGAAAATAAAATGGAAATAATTGAAAGAAAGTGCAGACTATGTAAGTTTGTTATGTGGGTGTGTGTGCGTGACTGTGTGCAGCAGATGAAAATACTGTGTGTGCAGCAGATGTGCGTGACTGTGTGTGCAAGTAGATGAAAATAAAAGATGGAAATAATTGAAATAAAATGCAAGAGGATGTAATTAGATATCTATGTATTAAAAAGAAAACCTATATATAGTTGGCACGTGGCATATATGGCATGCGACACCAACCCATGCAGACCATGGGAAATATTTTACTTGTACGTGAAACATCAAATGACCAGGTTTATTTTACGTGGGAAATTGAACAGTGAAGTCTATAAGCACATTCACCCTGAACAAGTGTTTATAGAAAGAACTTTAGGGCAACATTTCATTTGTGCAGCACAGTTGTACGGATATACTCGCGGGCATATGTGGTGGACGCCGTTCGATGTCTACAGATGAAATGATGGTTAGCTAGACAAGGGTTGCTGAAACTTAACGTCTGATCTTATATTTGTTTTTTCTTTTCTTTGCTTGTCATTCTTTAACTTGTTTCTATATCAAAGAAAAGCATTGTAAGGATGTCACAAATATTAATATTCTACATTACATAATGATACTAGCATGTATGGCTAGGAATGAGGTATGTGAGTATGTTCAAGGTTGAATAACCTAGGCGCTTTAGTAAGACCTTCACACATAAGCACCTCTTGTGGACAAAAAAAAATAAAGAAAATGAAATAAATGAGAAAAGCGAAAAAAAATAATTAACAAGAAGAATCTCTATGGAGAAATGACGTATGAAGGATAAGAAATTCCACATGGGTGTTTATATATAAAAGTTCATATTTGACTACCTTATAAACCAGTTTTACCACACTTTAGTAACTTCCATAGTCACCTTATTTACCTTTTTAATGCCTTCAAATTTCTGCCAAGAGCCCTAGATTAGGGCAGATTTACAGGGTAGAAATTAGGGCGTGATTGAAAGAGAAGAGGAGCTTTACAATAGTAAGTATGGAGTGCTTGGATTTCATTCCCAATGAAAAGTCGGATTCGCAAAGAACGTCTCTTAAAACAAGTACAATGATAGAACAAATTGGAGTATTACAAAAGGTTCGAGAATTTGCCGAGGAGAACAAATCATGGGTATACTCAGAGCAAGCACTTGCAAAGTTTCTGTTCTAGGTAAACACAGAAAGCAATCTCAAAGGGGCCCTAAAGCTTGTGGAGTAGGAGGAATACACTCTGCAGGAAGACCACAGGCTGGAGAGTTTATGCTGCCTGTACAGGGCACTTAGGCACTGGTGGACCTCAAAACCCAAGTTATGCATAGAAGAGCTTGAGAAATCACATGAGCTTCTCGGCTCCACATAAAAAGAGATTGCAGGCTGGATCCGAAGCAAAAGACGAGGTTGCTTATGTAAACACGAAGATGGCATTCATGTCTTCATGTGGCCGACCAGGGTCCGAAGTGCTCTTGAAAAGCTTCTTAAGAATATCACTTCACTTGTTTCTGACGTCCAATCATACAAGGATCTCAAGTCTAGAACTGAAGCACTCTTAAAGAAGTCAGATCTTGCTGGTTTACTCCAAAGTATTAACCGAAGAATTGTTAGACACAGTAGCAAGATACGAAATGTACTCCTTTCTGGACGGATTTTCAGGATATAGTGACAATAATAACAATACTGGGCTTATAAAAGTCTGTAATTGGAATGAGTACAATCTAAATCTACTATTATGACTACTTTCAGTTGGTGCAGTTGAAGAAAGATGTGGCAGTTGAGGATGGGAGGTTTGTATTTACAGAAGAATCCAGCACATGTGAATTGGGTGCACCCACAGACTTACTGCACTTGTGATAGAGGGGGTTTATGTTGGGTGGAAGAGATTCTTCAGCAGCTAGAATCTAAACAAGTTTCTACTGAGCCCCCTTGCAAGCTCAGAAGACTTTCATGAACACGTTTCTACAATAGAAAATGGGCTTTTAAATCTTTCTGAAATAGAAAAAACAGTTTGAGACTATATTTAATATTTTAATGTATAATATATATGATGAATAGAAGAAGAGTGTGTGCGCATACAAGAACACCAGTCTCTATATATACTAGTTTAAAACAGAAGAATATTTAGTTAGATTAAACACATTAGTGATCTAATGAACATTGAAACAAATAAAACGTGATAGAAAGAGCGACACTAACACTGAAACCATACACTAGTTTGAAACACTCGTTATTAATGTGAGATAGAACAGTAGATAGATAGCATATATACGTTGATCTCTACCTAAAAAAGAAATATGATGTAGTCTGTATATGATTCTCAACACTAGAAGCTTGAGCTAGTGATCCATTCATATCCCATATCAGGTGCCTCATGATCCTTCTACAAGCTCTGATCCTCTCCATGAACGGAAACGTAACCGATTCGAAACTGGCCAACTTCATGTATCTCTTGTCTACCCATCGCGATATGTAACTTCGTTATCCTCTCAGCTTCAAGCTGAAAACACATTGTTTAAGTCACACATACACACCACACACACACCTGAGGTGGATTGTGGCCCATGTGTTCATCTCCATATAAGCTCGGTCAAAATCTTCTACTGCTGCACGTTTTCTTTTCATCCATTCTCACACTTAATTTTCTCCTCTTCAGTAGCAATTCCGTCAATGTAGTTCATGACCAAGGCCACATCTTCAACGCTTCTTAGACATGAGAGCAGCATTCTTTTAATTATATAGGCTAAAAAACCCAGAGACCTGTAACGTAGAATATTAGTATCTGGGAGACATGCTTATGATGGCCTTCCGTTGGACGCCCATGGCTAGTCCCACCTTCTGTACATACCTGCAAAAAAATTCGGTTCAATAGTCTCTGTTAACAATATAATCGTATCATATATTATATGCATATTATTCTTCTCGTTCTCTCTGATATATAGAAACAAGTTAATGAATTGTGAGAAAATAAATAAAGAAAAGAAAAACATCACAGTCAAAGGCTGCTAAGTCCATCGATGCGCAAATGAAAATGTTGATCCTTAATTTCTTTTTATAGGAATCCGACGTGTGAATGTGCTTATATACATTGACCCTTCCATAAGCTAAGCCTAGCCGTGTGATGGTAACCCATTTGCCACGTGGCATGAAACAAATGAACTTCAAAATTGTTATTGTTATTATACTAATTCATTTATCTCACTAAAATCTCCACAAGAGCATATTACATCCTGGAAAACAGCATCCCTACAAACAATACTCTAGCTTCAAAAGTAGCCATGTGACAATCTTGACAAACCCTTGTGTTCTAGCCTCCATATTAACCATGACAATATTCAGTTTATATTAAACAATGATATGTTAAAACACCCCACACTTTAAACATCACATGATAAATTTACTTTGTAATCAAGAACAAACTAATTTATTGTGTGTTACCAAAGTGCAATGTAATCTAGAGCAAAGTTGGGACCCCACAACACCTCTGAAGAGAAGACAACAATGATTGATCTTGGGGATTACTACACTAGAGGAGGAACTTGTAGAGGACCAGGGTGAGAAGGATGAGCCAAAGGAAGTGGAACGGGAGAAAAAGACTAAGGTGATGTAGGAAAGTTGTGCAACTAAGATGGATGTGGATGGGGAGTAGCAAGAGTTGGAAATAGAGTGGGAATTCATTCTAGAGCTGTTACAGTTAATTGAGCCATTACCCACGGTATAGTCTTTAGTGATGGTTCCGTCAGAGGAGGTGTATGCCCCATCGGAAAAGTCACATGACAAGGGTAAGGAAAGAGTAGTTAAACATGTGATTGAGTAGCTAGAGGGGAAGCAAAATGTTCCAGAATCATATTCATTCTAGGATATTTCATGTCTGACGGTTATACCAACAACGAAGGGTATAACTTACAATCTAGCTCCAAGAAGTTTGTGGCAAATTGAATTGGCACAGTGCCAATTCAATTCGCCACCTTGTTAAGCACATGCAGGTATGTATAGTAGAGGTGCATATCATGGTAGTGGATTGTAAAACATGCAAGTCTTTGATTTCTAAGTTGAGAAGAGAGAGCAACGACAGTAGCATTCGGATAGTGGCAAGGAAGCATTTGCATAGAAGGACACGCAAGCCACAAATATTCAAATGTGGTTTGTGCAAATCCTTATGCAACTTCAGCAAGAGGTTGTGAAGTAGATGGAGAGTGGAGGAAACGAAATGCAGGATGCAACACAACTAACTGTGAACCTCTTCAATTATTTGGTGAATGCTAGGTATATCATTAAGGACAAATTTGACATTTAACAATTGATTGTGCAAGTTGTGGAAAATGTTATGGCATCAAAGATGGCGGCAATTCAAGACATAGTTAGCAAAGGGGTGCAGTGCCCAGTGAAGCCACAAACACCCAATTTGGTCGTGGATGTCAAGCCCACTCAAACATCACAGAAGCCGATAACTTTGTTCCAAAGGTTCGTGCAAGCGCGAGACAATAGTACCTAGGATATGACTTGGCCACTCAAACCCTTAGGGGCTAATCATAATTCAGGGTACCCTTTGAAGCCTCCTTAAAGGGTAAGTCACGATGCCTTAGCTTTGTCATATGGGTATGTGCAAGGCATGTCTCCTTAATAGGGCTAGGGCATGAGCCAGACTAGGTCTTTCGAGGCAAGATCCTAAAGTCTACTTGAATTATCCTTTAGTTCTAAAGGACTTAGGGTAGGACCCTAAGTCTCATGCTTATTTGGGCATCTGAGTCAGGCTCTATGGGTTGTTATGTAAATGTAGCGTTGCTAACACAAGGTGTTAATGCCAAATGGCCACATGGTAATCATATATTGCCACGTGTTAACCCTTCAGGTTAAAGCTCTAATAGAAATTAACATTGATGAATTCATCATGATATCAAGTTCATCACATTGCATAAATTAAATAATGAATTTATTATGACATTAATAATATTATTGCTAAATTGAATTTTAAAATGTAAGTTTATAAATGTTTAATATTTTTTAATTTAAATGTTTAAATCAACAATGGCCCCACTGTTAATTTTAAATTAAAATTAAAATTAAAATATTTAAACTTATAATTTATAAATGTGAGTTTAAAATCAACAATGTGGTTTTAAGACAATTTAATATACATAATGTAATGTATTTAATATAATATTCAAATTTAAACTATGTAACATATGGTATAAAATGAAAAATACACTCTTTTTAGGTTTGAATTATATATGTAAAACTAACCATAAGAGCTCAATATTTTAGTACTATTTATTATGTTTAGTATATGTAAATTGTTGAGACAGTACATCAATCCATAATAGATTTATAGGCTTAAATATGTTTTGGTGATTTATAAATAGAATACCATCTCATTAATATTATTAAAGAGATTAAAAAAAGCAATAGTTAAAATGACAAAAAAGTTAATTAAGTTAGAAGCAATACTAATAAATTCACCACAACATTATAACACTAATCCATTCATTGCTAACAAAGCCCAATGTTATTATTAATTTTAATTTTGAAATGTAAATTTATAAATTTTAATGTTTAAATCAGCAATGACACCCATATTTAAACATGAAAACCCCACTATTGTTAAAATAAAAATAAATACATTTAAATTTATAACTTATGATTTATAAAATTGATTTTAAATCAGCAATTTTTTAATACAATGTAATATACACAATGTATATTTAATATAATATTTTAAATAAAATTATGTAATAAATTATTTAAATCTAAAAGAGTACACTCACTTTTTAAGTTTGAGATTGTGTGTGTGTGTGTGTGTGTGTGTGTATATGTATATATAAAATTATGAAGATCAATATATAGTAATGTTATTTTTGACGTGTGGCGAACGTTGCCCCATAATAGACACATATAAGGTATGTATGAATAATATATGTAACGTGAGTACGAATGTATACGTAATTATATGTGTGTATATATATGCGCATATGTACAAATGAATTTAGGAGATTAAGATTTTATTAAATATAACGCATATATACTATAGTTGTTTGCATGTACATAAAAGTAATTGCATACTTATTGGATTTAGAAGAGTAAATTAGAATTTATTCAATACCCAATAGAAATAATAAACATTTTCTAAACCTAACTTTTTATTCTTTACTACTTTCTAATTAAATTACTGAATTATTTATACAGATGACAACTCAAAATTCCGGTTGTATTAATTTTACTGCAATTCAAACATGAAGTAGAAAAGAATAAAGAGCACATAAAACATAACCCCCTTAATCGACACTGTATAACCAATTGACGATTGAAATGGACTTGACAATAGAGACGGAGACAGTACAACAGTTTTGGAAGCAGGAGCATGAGCAGGTGCAAGGGCACCCTTCGGCTGGCGTGGTGGACCAATTGAACGTGGATGTGGTACACCTAAGTTAAAATATGAGAAATTCAATACCTTGTTTTGGTGGAACATGGGGGTGTCATCATCTGGATCCGGTGGGTGTGGAAGGAATTCAAAATCTATATACATCATACGTTAGTGTTACTTCTTCATATACACATCCACACACACTCACTCACTCAGACACACACTCGTTGCCACACACACATGCACAAAAGAATAACTTACTATTAAGGATTTCTAGAATCCTACACAACCATGCAGTAATTTAGTCTCGAATAACAAGAAATGGAGGGAACTGATTATCATACAGTTCTTCGAGACCAACCATATTAGTGCCATATTTTAAATAGTTTGAACAATTTTTCCTTAAGTCAGGAGCGTACCACATAGACTGGATTCGTAAATTTAAAAATAATATTTGAATCACATATGCTATTCCATGTACACTCTAGTAATTTATTAATGTTTACACAAATTGAATCTGGTGTCACTTTCTTGTCCATCTTTAATTACTTGCAATATGTAAATAATTCCCGTGTGATATCTATTTATACTGTACTTTCAATATCTATACAAAGGGCAAAAGGTTTAGAAAATGTATACCTATTTAATAAATATTTTCTTAAATATCAAATACATTTAAGGGTTATTTGTTATAATTATTAATGTAGGACACTCACTTATATGTATGTATGGTATACTCAAATGACATATATATATATATATATATGTACACATGTTTCTTTTTACTTTTGAAAAATCATGCTTGTCCTTTCACTTAAGATGATATACTTTTTAATATGAAAAATGTGATAAAAAAAAAACACGTTACAAATATTTACCATGTTAAGCAAATTGTATTTTTTATATTATCAATCCTGTATAAGGCATAGTGTTTAAACTTATGTTGCATTTGCATTGAAATTATGTAATAAAATGGTGGTGAGGCTTGCAATGCCTAAGTATGTCCATATTTGTTTGAATGTTTTCCCCATAATAAGCTGTGCAGGAGGATTGTTTTTGTGGTAACCCAAATTATTAGTTTTAATTTTACAAAATAAATTTATATAAATTTTAATATTTTTTTATTTGTATGTTTAAGTCAGCGATGGACATATTTAATATAATATTTAAATTAAATTGTGTAACATACGATTTAAAAATAAAAAATATACTCTCCTCTTTAAGTTTGGGATTGCATTTGTAAAATAACTATAAAATTAAAATATATTAATTTTATTTATTACGTGTGACATATATGAATTGTTGCATTGGTCTATTGTGACCTCTACACCCTTAAACTTTATACCTACAAAGATATACAATGCCTACGTATAAAACAAAACGTCCATGGATATATATATGCGTGAATATGCAATACGCTTAAATGCATGTATATATAATGAGGAAATATGAAAAAACCATTTTCTCTTAATCTATGTAAATGTTTATAAACATGCATTTATGCACGTATACAATTGAATGCATAACTTGTACATTGGATTTCGGTGTGAATATGCATTTTATAAAATCTTTGCCGAATATATATATATATATGTGTGTGTGTGTGTAATGAACAACCATTGCTATTGTATCTGCAGACATATACATCTATACATATGAAAGAAAAAATACCTCGTCTACAACAACGTAGGTCCATTCGTAGTGTCTCAGAAAAGAGACATCTGCCATGTGGACTTCGTACGATGTAACAATGACCGGTAGATCTGTGCATGTGCTTGCATCTTTTCTCAGCACGCTGCTCCTTTGGGCCGTGGTAGAGTAATGACTGCATGGTCGGACACCATCTGCAAATAAAAGCATAACTTTAGATACTTATATTTTCTAGTCTCTATATTCATTTCATGTCTCCCTAAACACACAAAGCCTAGAAAGATATAAACAGAGAAGTACAATAAATGTCACTTATTTATATCAAAAAGTTTTCTTTGCCTATGCAACAAGCGCAGTCTGTCCGTTTACATATTTAGATATATAGCTAGGGTACATAAATAAGATGTATACATACATAATAAATGAAATAACGAACCTTGAGATTTCGTTAATCCAATTTGCAAGAGTTGATAGGGGTGCACAAATAAGAAAAGGACCCTTTACACTGTTGCTCATTAAATGAGCGAGAAATGTGATGGTCTGAACAGTCTTCCCGAACCCCATCTGATCAGCAAGTATACCGTTCACTCCGTTTTGGTACAGTCCAATCATCCACTTGACCCCTGTCGCGAGATTATTATACATATAAACACACAAATACATATGCACATACATGTTTATATTGACATCAGACACATATACATACGGGTTTATGAATGCAGAGAGGTATCACACGTATATACTTGTATACACTCGCTTGATACATGGACACCTTGGGTTTCAGAATGATATGTATATGTACAATTTACATATATGTTTATACATAAACATAAGTATATACACCGACCAACATATGTATACATACACGCATAAAATCAGCGTGCTTATATGTAGATGTAGTATATGTATAACTACGTACTGTGTTATCCTCATTCATCTCATCCATTCTCTCGTGCAGAAACCCTGAGTAGCATTTGGTCTTGTTTAGTATCGAGTTTGCTTCGCAAACATTTGACGAGGGTCGCCCGTCAAGCTTCTCGTCCTCGTTCATTCGCTCTTCTTCTAATTTCTTCTCTACTTCGACCATTGCTTCTGTTAATTCTCCGTTTGTGTATATAAATGTATACGTACGTACATGTGTGTTGTTTTGGTTTATTTTTTATTTATATAGGTCGTGGAAGGAGGACGACACTGAAATGGAGAAAGGACGTTTTAGAGAATATTCTTTCGGATACTGGTGGAATAAAGGATCATTTGACGAATGTATTAGAGAAAGTCAAACTAACAAACATGCACGGATATATGAAAATAGGATGTTATTTAAAACTCATATTTAAACTCATTTTTTAAATTAACTAAGGTGCGTGCGTGCGTGCGTGTGCGCGTTTGTGTGCTTAATATTATAAACTACAAAGTGTATATTTTTAAGATGTGGTATAATTAACTTTTATTTATTTTGTATAGCTGGATTTAAATAATGATGGGCACTTGGTGAGGGTATATTCCTGGAGAATTTTCCGAGATTAAAGTCTCTTAGTTGTGACATGAACAGACTGACTACTACGTTAAGACGTGCATCTGTGGGATTGGAATACTCTCTTGAGCATTTATCAGCCAGAAATAATTTTATAACTGATTTTTCTGACCTTGGGTAAGTCTAGCTCGCAAACACACGCACATACATACATATGTGTGTGTGTGTGTGTGTACATGTCTGTATGTATATACACATATCTTTTAATGTAGTAATTATATTATAATGTTATATGTATGTGTGTGTGTATGGAGATACACCTGGATGGGAACGACATATGAGAGAGTAGCCCCTCCAAGAACTCTTTAAACAAGCTTAGGGAGCTGAGATTAATCTGTAATAGGATTACTAAACTGTCTATACTTTGAACTCTTTGTCCAAGCCTTCAGGTATAATTTATCAGGATAATATACATGAATGTTTAATATATTTAATAATATAAATATATATTAACAAATATAGCGTAGGTGGATTGGGATCAAATCAACTTGTTACAATGGGAGGTCGCCACAGAAATGGACTCACTGGCTTGAAACATCTTCGAGTATTAACTTAAGTAACATAAATAAAATTTTATAATCAATTACATATATTTTTGTATACATATATGTACACTAAATGCGTGCGTGTGCGTGCGTGTTGTTGGACGTGGGACAAAACAGGCTAAAGGGACGTAGTTTATGGGAATCATTGAGAAATTGCCCATTGTTAATCTAACTTGTTGCTTCAAGAAACAGGTAAATTTAACTTCCTATATTCTTTTAATTATTTAAATAATTAGTTTTATAAATATATAGAAAGATAGATAGTACATTATTCATTTAGCTATATTAATTTATAAATTCAATAAAATATATAAAATCTCTGTACTCTATCTATATTATAAAAAACGTTAAGATATAATTTTTATTTAATAATCCTCTTTTTAATGAAATAAATTATAGTTAAATTATGTATTACACAGGTCAAGAGAGATGTGGTTAATTGGGAATGCAAGCTTGGATGCCCAATTTACAAAGATTATATTTACAGGATAACTCTATTGAAAAGCTTGAATCATTGTATGGATGCCCTGCTTTAGAGGTAATTAATATAATTATTTAAATAATTAATATATTACCTACTAATATACTGTCTATAGTAATGTTTTAATGGCTTCTTACTTTATTACACTAATATACATAGATATTAATAACTTATTGTTTTAATTTAACATTATCTATAGTACTTGTTTATATAACTATTTTTTATAATTATATCTTCTTCTAATTAACTTGACTTAAGTCATTAAACTTTACATTATAGTTTATATTACTATCATTAAGAAAATTGAGTATATTTAATATTTAACATTCAAACTTAAGGGGTGCTTGTTCTAAACATAAAATTGTGAAGATAAATAGTTATGCATTTGAAGAGAGAAAGTTAATTATTAATGATGTTTTAATTGTAAATATAGAGGTCTCACAATAAATTTGTTTTATGTAGATTTAAATTCTTAAACTTATTTGTTTTAAAGATATTATTGTAATCTAACAATAATTTTATTTTATGTAGATTTAAGTTGTCGTGGTTTCTTGTTTTAGAGATGGTACGTTGTTTTTTATTTTTTATTATTCGCTTATTATGTAGGTGTTGTTTATCATTATCTCTTCTTAATATTCACTACTCATTTTGTTATAATAAACGGCATAATTTTGTATTAGCATATCTTTATGTATAAAAAGAAAACAAGACTAGTTCATTAGTCAAAAGTGACTCTCCTATCGTATAAAATGCAACTTTAAATTAAGTAAATTAGACTTGTTTTTATTAAAAAGAAAACATGTCTCATTTTGATGTGTATATATAATATGTTTTCCCTTATGAACATATACATTTTTTTTGGAATCAATAAGACTTCTTGAAATATATTTTAGGTAATATTTTAATTAATAAAATTTAAAATATAATAAAAACTCTTTTTTTTTATATCCTTTTACATATGTAACATACCAAATTTAATAACAAAAAATAACTCTTATAATTTAAGAAAATAAAACAAATGTTATTTATTTTACATGCTTGTTTTCTGTTAAAAGTGAGTCTTCTTTTTTATAGAAAAACTCATGACTTAATTAAATAGAGGAACAAAGCTTATTCAGAATATTATTTACAATAATTATAAAAATAAGTTCAATGCATTTAGACATAATTTTATGTTTAAGTTTGTGTTCTATATGCATGAAAACATGAACAGAAATTAACACTTATATTAATAATACATCAAAGCGATTTTAATCTAAATTTAAACAAAAAACGATTAACAAATTACTTATAAATAAGACCAATTAATATTGTATAGAACACACATCTATAATATATAAAGAATAAATGTTAATACATATATAAGTTGCATATATTTTAAGTTAAAAAAAGAATCTTCCTTAGTAAGTATAAAGGACAATCTAATGTTTAAAATAAATTCATTTTTTATTAAGGATCCATATATAGGTAAATATATATAGCTTAACAATATATATACATATTGGTAAAATATTTATTAATAAAAGAAAATATTAATGGAAAATAATATATTTCACCTATATATATAACATAGGTGAAACTTAAACCACTAATGGACCCTAAACCCTAAACCCTAAACCAGAACAAAATTAATCTAAACTATGAACAAAATTATATAACTTTTTGAAAATAAATAGCACTATTAACATGGATTATGATTTATGATTTCAACACACTTTTATTTTCTTATATAAAATAGATATACTAGCCTTATGAAACAAAACTAGGAAACTAACTTAATTGAGAACAACTTAAAATAAATAAAATATTTTCATTATAAAAACTAAATTGTCGAGATTAATAAGAGAAAGCATTTCACAAAGAAGTATTCAGGGTTTGGCATTCTGTATTTTCCAAAGTACCAAAAACATGAAATTATTAACTAAAAACCTTATATCGAGAACATTGTGTTTTCTTTAAGTTTTTTTTTTAAAAATAAATTCCACATAAATAGTATTTTCTAAAGGTATTATAATATATTCAAGTGTTTTTTAAAGTTTTTTAAAGTTTTCTCTATTGAGAACATGTTTTAGTAAATTCACGGTGTTCTTGTATTTCAAGAGTTTTTACGAGTTACAAAACCATGGAAGTATTAACTTTTAACAAATTTAAAGATAACTTTTTCAAAATCATGTTCACAAAGTAATCTTATTTTTTTAATGTCATTTATATATGAAGAACTATTGAACTGTATTAAAAAAATACAACTTTTTAAAATGAGCCTACTTATAACATTCAATTTTCATCAAACAACATAACGAATAAGAAGAACATGCAATTGGGGTTTAAATTATGATAAAACCACCCTAGTGTTGACCAATTTTTACATATTAACTTTGAGGTAGGGTTTAGGGTAGCTGGGCCATTAAGTTAAAATTAGTAAGCCTTAGTAATTAGGAATGGCATTTTTGCTAACTTACATAAACATGAAAAAAAGGCGACCTTCATCACATATATTAAATAGAGTGATCATGTTATATACTTATAGAGTTTTGGTTTCTTCTTCCCTTTAATTTAGGTCGTGTTATTAAATAATTAAGCCCACCAACATGTGAACATGTGTAATTAGAATTTATATTTATTATCATTTTAACCTTTAAATTTGCCCTCCATGTAGCTATAAAGTTGAAGGGTGTAGAAGTCACAATAGACCAATGCAACAATTCATATATTCCACACATAATAAATAGAATTAATATATTTTAATTTTATAGTTAATTTTACAAATGTAATCCCAAACTTAAAGAGGAGAGTATATTTTTTATTTTTAAATTGTATGTTACATAATTTAATTTAAATATTTATTAAATGCATTTCATTATATATATTACATTGTCCATTGCTGATTTAAACATGCAAATCAAAAAATATTAAAATTTATATAAATTTATTTTGTAAAATTAAAACTAATAATGATGATCTAAGTTTGGGTTAGCAATCCTCCTGCACAGCTTGTTATGGTGAATACTATACTGGTAAAGTCAGAACATTCACTTATTCAGGGACCAGACCAGTACGAAGTTCGAACCTCGTAACTAAAACCCCCAAGTAGTTCCCGCTAGGGTTCTTTAGAGGGAAAGCACGGCGCCTCGGCTATGGTGCGTCACGGCAGGCTGTGTAGATCTTGCTCCGCTAAATCTCGAGGCGCCAATGCAGCTCCGTTGTCAGGTTTGGATTTCTATGGATTTTCCTTGATTTTGGAGTGATTCTTGTGTTGTTTTTCATCGATTCTAGTGTGACATTCGTGTTCTTTATGCTTCTTTCCTGCATTCTTGCCAGGATGATACACTGGCCGGCCGTCAAGGATCGCTTCGAAATCCAAGGTTAGGCTGTTTTTTTTCGATGCTTTCTGTGTTTTCAGAGTGATTTTCGTGTTTTTCATCGATTTGGGTTCTTAATGTTCTTTGCAATGTGTGTGTATGCATAGAGAACAAAAAATTGATATATACTTTTGTCCTGATTCAATGCCAGGATGATCCGTCGGCCTTCGAAATCTAAGAACAAGGTAGGATTAAACATTTTCCCCTCGCAGTCTAATGTGTATTTTTTTCAGGATACTGTTTTCAAGGAGCCGTCAAAAGTCGCTTCGAAATGTAGAAGCGCAAAGGTTGAGACATTTTCCTATCTATATATACATATTTATATGTATACACACATAAATGTACGGTGCTGTTTGTAAGTACTTTGTTTTGTTGCTTATAACCTTGCATTGTTTACCAGGATGATGTTTCCGCTGCTTCCTCAAAGGCGGCGAAGCCGTTTGTTGCTGCTAAAAGCGCAAAGCAAGACGAGGTAAGAGACATATACACACATATGCACTATATGTGAACTTTATTCTTTTCTGTTTCATCTGATTCAATCCGCCATATAGGTTATTTATGAAAAGGTTAGAGGACAGTAGAACACATGGAAAGGTGTGCGTACTGTGAATTTTACTTTTTAAAGAGCGTAATGACCCCTTCTTTACTTAGCTTTTCTTAAAGTAAAGTCAGAACATCCATTTATTCTTTAACTTTTAGATATACACAATATAAATCAGGCTTTCCACGAGAGTGGTTCTCGATGTGTATATGTAAACAGATTTGTGTCCGTATGTGCATCCGTATGCGTATCTGTGTTGTCTATGCATGTGTAAGATCCTTTTGCATGCTAAACTTCCTTTTATATGAACGTAATAAATCTTTATATAGACAATCTATTATTTTTCTTGTAGGGATAAATATATACATATCTTTGTGAATGTATATATCTATACATATATACACACACACATACGTATGCATCTTTCTCTCTCACGCACGCACGCAGACCTTCTGTAGCAAGTGTAATCACATCAGAAATCGCCGGTGGGGTTGGATGACGCAAACCCGACTTCAGTGGCTTCCCATGCTATTGAGGAAGACCCTCCGAGCTTGTCATTAGTGAAGAGCAGCCCAGAGAGGCTGCTCCATTTTGACTTTGATGTAACACAAGCCCGGAGGCAAGTCCCTTAGATCCAACTACCTCCTCCATCCAATCGTCTTTGTTAAACTGGAGAAAGGAGACACCCAATACCCTGTGTTTTATGGACATCCAGAGGAATGTGCAGGTGAAAATTTGATATAAACTCAGCTACTGATTTCGTCATGGACCACGCCGGCCTGAACATTACCTGAACAACAAAACAATGATGTCACCTTAGACACCGTTTCGATTGAAATAATTCACAAGTTTATTAATAAAACCATGGCATACATTTATAGAAAAACAATGATAAAAGACCAACTTAAACTAAAAGAACAGTACTTGACCGACTCAAGATAATTAATATTTGCGACTGCCAACTGCTAATATATATTTTTTTTCATTCGAGATAAACGTATAAGATTTTGTATTTCTCTGTAAATCATGGCACTAGATTATTCACTTAAGTAGTTCAGCTGTAATTATTTTCTTCTTGTTTGTATATATATAAGCACAAGTGTAGTATATATGTGCTTATGTGACATCCTGGCTGGTACCATTAAACTTCCTATTAGGTTCGTGTGCGCACCCGGGTAGCACTTCTCACTTTGAAGTTGTTGCACTTGTTGTGAAAGCATCAGTTTTTGCCTTTCTCTATCTTACTACTCCTCAATGTTGATGAGGTTTTTTTTTTCCACCAACCTCTTTGTGTCTAACACTAACTACTAGTTCTCTTGCTTCTAATTATTAAATTTCAATTCAATTCGGATAGCACACAATTATAATTTTATTGAGTTACCATGGTTATTACCATAATAAAATAAAAATTTGATTCAAATTTTAGAACTCTAGTTCAAATGGTTAAAGCAGAATCTAAGAACATAATATAAATTGAAATATAGAATTTTATGTATGAATGAAAAGCGGAAGTCAAATATATAATATAAATTAAAATATAAAATCTTATGTATGAATGAAAAGTAAGAAGAAGAATAAAAAGTAATTACTTAAACACAAGAACATCTCACAGATTATGTTAATCAAAATACTTTTATACTCATCTTAAGTCTCTCTTTATATATTGCTTTGAAGAGATTGGGCCACACCTTTTAAATGGAATATGTTGGAATGCATGTTTAGTATATTGCATGTGTAACTAGATTTGGGACATTAATAATGATTGCATAACACTTGCTGTATAAACTTATTGTGTAATGAATATCCTTTAAATATTGCAACACATTAATTCCTAATACATATTTTAGTATCAAAAACATCAATTTATTTTGATAGTTCATGAAAACCTTTGGTTTGTAAAAGACTTGATGCTTATTTTAAATTATATAATTGTTGAAATATATTGCATGAACCTTTAACTTTCCCAGTACAATGTAATGGTCATTCATTTAATATATGTTACAATATTAATAAAATGTGCAAAGACAACGATGATGCAAAGGGTTGTGGCACACACATGGGTTTAAAAGAGGAGGAAGGGAGGATTGCAAATAATGAATCAGTTTTTTGTGTTATTATAAATTAATTATTTCAAAAGCTCCTCCATTATAATCACATGAAAAGGAAGTAAAAAATATGAAATGGAATGAGAAAAGCAAAATAATGCCAGATTAGGAGGAAGATTTACAAGGTAGAAATTAGGGCGGACAATTTGTAGTAATAAGTATGGAGTGCTTGGATTTCATTTCAATGAGAAGCTGGATTGGAGAAGAACGTCTCTCAAAACAAGCACAATAATAAAAAAAGATTATTAAGTATTACAAAAAATTCGAAAACTTGCTAGAGGAGAATAAATATAGATCTCTCTTTTGTACTTCTTAAACTTTATTTTGTATTGCATAACTTTAATTTCCAACTTTCTTAAAGCCCTTTTTTCATCCTTCTTATTTCCCTCTAAACACAGTCTATGTATAGAAGAGCTTGAGAAATCACATGAGCTTCTACTCGGCTCCATGCAAAAAGAGATTGCATGCCGGATTCGAAGTAAAGAAGACGAGGTTGTTCATGTGAACACCAAAGATGGTGTTCATGTCTTCATGTGGCTGACCAAGGTCCGAAGTGCTCTTGAAAAGCTTCTTAAGAAGATCACCTCACTTGTTTTCAACGTCCAACCATCTCAAGTTTAGAACTGAAACACTCTTAAAGCTGGGAAAATGTTTCTTTCTTGAATTTGAAAACGTACATCCTTTCTTGGACGGGAACGGCCGCAACAGTCGATCTTACTGGATTATCTACTTTAGAGTGTTGTTATGCCATTTCCTAATGTTTTTCTAGTCAATCGAGATGCTGACTATGGCCTTCTTTCGTTTGTGGCTCAGGTCTATTACTACAACTGCACCCAATTGGTGCAGTCGAGTTGTAGCAAGGGAGATGTAGTTCAGGATGGGAGGATTGTATTTACAACAGATGTGAATTGGGTGCGCTTACTGCACTTGTGATAGAGGGTTGGGTGGAAGAGATTCTTCGAATCTAAACAAGTTTCTACTGAGCCCCCTTGCAAGCTTAGAAGACTTTCATGAACCATTTATAAAGGGAGCACACAAGTAAAATAGGCTTCAATGTTTTCTGAAATAGAAAAACATGCTTGATTGAATATTATACAATTTGAGTATATATATATATATATATATTTTCATTCATTATTTTACATTTGATTTCTCCTATTTGATAAAAACTTCGTTAATGTAGTTCATGACCAAGGCCACACCTCTTAAACCTGAGAGTGAAAAGCATTCTTTTAAAGTTAATATGGGTTAAAAAATAGAGATGTCAACTAACCTGTAACGCAAAATATTAATATTTGTGGCATCCTTATGATGCTTTTGTCTGATATAGAAACAAGTTAAATAATCGCAAGCAAACAAAAGAAAAAACAAATATAAGATGGTTAACGTAAGACATTAATCAGATGTTAACCCTCGTCTAACTGTTCATCATTCCCTATAGACATTGAATGGCATCCACTACAGATGCC
>PUQB01001290.1:0-26363 GCA_003024785.1 Selaginella tamariscina
CCAGGTTGCTCGAGCCGTTTACCTTGTCGAGGTAAGAATATAATTTCATGTTATGTATACATCATTACATGTATAGATGAAACTCTTTTTAAATAATCATGTATATAGTATGGTACATGTATATGGACTCTATCTTGATAATGTGTTTGTATGTACAGATTCAGGCACCTGAGCAGGCACTGGGAGGAATATACGGAGTGCTGAACCAGAAGAGAGGACACGTGATCGAGGAAGTCCAGAGGCCTGGTACTCCTCTTTACAATGTTAAGGCCTACCTGCCTGTCATTGAGTCCTTCGGATTCAGCACCGACCTTAGAGCTGCAACCTCTGGACAGGCCTTCCCCCAATGTGTTTTGATCACTGGTACGTTCATGTAAAACTCATGTGATAATGTTTATATATACATATGTATATTCATAATTTAGATATAGACATCAGTTATGTGAACACACACACTCACACACGAGTCCATGTATATAAGAGTGCTATGTTGACACACACACGCGTTTGTTTAAAACAGGGATATGTTGATGAGTGATCCGTTGGATCCAACAAGCCAGTCTGGGGCAATAGTGAAGAATATTCGAAGCAGGAAGGGTATCAAGGCGGATATTCCTCCGATCACTGATTTCGAGGATAAGCTTTAAACATAATTGACTCTTCTTTTTACCACGCCCTTAGTTTTGAACCTTCTGTATGTGAGAAGAAGAGAATACATAACTACTCTTTTTTTATCTTTTTACAAATAAAACTTTACACTGTAAATTAAAAACCGAATTAAAATCATTAAATAGGATAATTTAAGTTAAAAAAAAAGACATTTATATGCATAGGCTTATATTGTATATGTTTCTTATATAATTATGAAACTCATCAAACTCTGTATTGATTACAATTAACTCAGTTAAACTGTTTTATCATTAACGAGTTAAATATTTTGATAGTGTTTAAGCAGATCCTAGAGAGTTTTGTGCACATATACAATATATATATAGACAATGTAGATTACCACATATGTACAATACATATGTACATATACAATCTACATATGTTGCTTCGTTACGTGTATATATAAGAATAAAACACAATGTGCATAGAGTTTGGTGCACATATACATATATGAACAGACATACATTAATATGCTATTGTAATCTACATATATTGTACAAATACTAGTTGCATGTGTATATATATGTATGTGTACATTATACACACACATACACATGTTTATACATAGACTTCACGCAATATGTTTGTATATATATATATTATATACACACACACAAACACATGTATACAATATACATTAATATGCTATATGGTACTCTACATACTTAGTACATACATATATGAAGTTTCTGTATGCGTACACATATACATAAGACACACAACACACACACACACACACACACACTTTATACATAGACGTCACATAGAATAAAAGGGAACTCAACTATTTCAATATTTTAATTAGAATCTTATCAACACAAGGACGTCATGGGAATATAGACCGTCATTTGTAGCTGGTTCCACTCATTGCACTAAAACCATTAAAAGTCCAGCCACGGAAAATGCAATTGCTAAACCTGCTCAACCAACGTGTTAGGTGCGTGCGTGTGCGTGTGCGTGCGAGAGAGAGAGAGAGAGAGTACCAGGGTCCATGTTGCTGCTGCTGCTACGTGCAACAAGTAAAGCTGAAAGAAATACAGTTAAATATTTAAACACTTGTAAACCAGAATAATATTTTAAAAAGATAAATAAATAAATATATTTAAAATAATTCACCTGTACATGCACTTGTATTTGTATTAATGTTACACTGAGAAGGGAGTGTAATAGCATTAGTAACATTAATCCCGGGCGTTGACGCAAGTCCTCCAGTTGAAGAAAGAAGCTCACAAAGACAAACAGGTGTGTGTTGATATACATACTGTACCGATTTACAACACCTTGTCCCAGGAGTCTCTCCTTTTCCTTAATTATTACTTTAAATAAATAATCTAACATAAATATTTATACGAAATTTACCTTGAATGAAATTCATACACGGCCGTATCTCCAAGTCGAGCGGTACACTCCTTGTCTTCACCATGGACATATATAAGTAGTAAAAAGGACCCAGAAAATACCAGATAATACACGCATTTTTCCTTAATATATATATATAGATCTCTCTATGTGTATGTGTGTGTATATATCTAGAAAAAATGCCTATAAATTTCTATATATAACAAGAGAATGAAGGAAATGGTGTGTAATGAAAAGAGGTGTATGTGTGTATTGACTGACTATGAAATGGAGGAATTAAAGGAGATGTGTCAGGTCGCATTTAAGAGAGACAACTAACACACACACACCGCCATACCAAATTTAGCCGCGTGTGTATATGTGTGTGTGATATGTTAGTATATGTATCATTACACACATGCCTCCTGTGTGTGTGTGTTGTGTATACAAGTCATATAACGATATTACGCGTGCATATTTAACATAAAGAGGTGTACGAGAATCTGTGTATATGGACGTGAAAAGATCGCGACCTTTTTTAAACTTCCACGTGAAATGATTCCACAGCGATATTATATGCGAACTATATAATCATTACAACATGTATGTGTTGTAATGTGTATGTGATGTATACGTCGACACACACACATACATACATATAATATATATAGATAGAGAGAGAGATATTATAATATTATATATGGTTATATATATTATTGTCCATATTTGATTAAGTAAAGATTATCATAATATAGCTCTGCTGCAAGTACACCTCTTTCTCACAAACACACACGCGCACACACACAGACTGAGGAGATCAGACATATCAGTACAGACGTTGGAAGATGAGCATTTCCATTTCTACGTGCAGAACAAAATATATACATACATGTGTGTGTGTGTGTGTGTGTGTGTAGAGAGAGAGGAGACACATGCATACTCACTGTTTTTATGTTTGGCATATTTAAGCTTTTTCAATAGTAAATGACATAGGATTGTTTGATAATTACATGTAAATTTATTATTCACTTAAAGTGAAATAAAACTCAGATGGACAGTTTTGTCAAAATAAATATGTAAAATATATAACAAATTAAATTAGTTTTCAAGTGGTCACACACACACACACACACGTACAGACGCAAGGTAGAAGTTCTTAAACTTGATAATTGCAAATGTATACATACATACCTCATAAGTCTCTGTGCAAGAACATCTCAGCTAAGTGATCACGAAGCTCAAAGCCTTGATCCTCATCAGCAAATGCAGCGCCCACGTCAGCACCACTACCATCCTCGTCAGCAGCACCTTGACTATTTCTTAGAATATTCTCAACGTCAATCTCGCCCCTTTCCATCAATATGTTGTGAAGAACACAGCAAGCCGTGATTATCCTTGGCACAAAGCTCACATTATGCTTTACACACTTTGATAATATCTTGAAGGTCTCCTTTAATATTGTGAAACTCTCCTTAACGTGCAGTACTCCCAGTTCATGCCTCCTTTAAACAAAATCACATAAAAACTTTGATAATAATAGTAATAACTAAAGCTTATATATATAGATAGATAGATAGAGAGAGAGAGAGAGAGAGAGAGAGAGAGAGAGAGAGAGAGAGGAGAATTAGTTATAACATAGATACTAGCCAGAGTAATGTAATATATAAGTATGTGTGTGTAATATATATGCGAATGTAAACATATATACACACCTGTTGAAGCTATCGGCCATCAAAGGTATATCAGACTCGATGTATGGGACCAAAAGCCATGAAAGAAGTGGATACCCCTCCTCACCAACTAAGTAGTACTTAGACTCATCTGAAACTGAATCTAACATATTCTTTGCACGGAGCAATCCCTGCCGTCTGTAAAATATATAAATTAAATACTACTAATCATATTAATATAATCTGCCATTTAACATAATAATATGGATACATATATACCTTTCTTCTTGAGAAACTCCACAATAAACGTCTAGGAAACGATGAGAAGTGTCGCATATTCCCTGTACAGCGATTGAACAGCCAGTTATGTCTAACCCGGATGAAGACATGACTTGAACATCAGTTGTACCCGTTGCCCCCGCACAGTTCACAAGCTCACACTTGTCTATGAATCCTGAAACAACCTGTTTTGATTAACATATTATCAGTAATCTTAGAGAGAGAGCAGCATCAGCATAAGTCAGGCATATCATATGTATCAATATCACACACACATACTACTTTCGTAGTATTAATAAGTTTATATATCACATACACATACACATACGCACACAACCTGGTCTAGCCTTTCTCCACGGGGAAAGTTAATCGGCTTCCAAAGTGTTGGTTAATGGCTTTGATTGTATCAGTAATGCAGCTTTGTGAGCTGCTAACCCCGATTCCAAACTTCTCACTAATCACTTGTAGATCGGCACCACTATTATACGGTACAGTGCGGCACCGAGTCTACATGGTACCGGTATCGGTGACCGGAATCTTGTCACTTTCCTGTTGCAATATCATATTTATATACATAACACACACACACACACAAACGAATGCACACACGCACACACAATTAGACAATAGATAGATATATAGATAGATGTGTGTGTTATATTAAAGTTTTGAAGTGTGATGTGACTGTAACTACGATATAATTTATAGTGATACAATACAAACTTAACTGGTGAAAGATAGACTTTATGTATATGGTAGTGTAAGCATATAAACATACACATGGTGTAATACCTAGACAGTACATATAATACAAAGTACATACATACACAGGCATATACATAACTCTATATATCCTGTGGGCATCAGTGTGTGTGTGAGTGCACCTATTGAGGAGGGGTTGGAGCTGGTTACATATCCACATGAAGGTCTCCTTAGACATACGGAGAGCGTTGAACCAGCTATCTCTGTCGTTGACTTCCAGTACAAACTTGTCAAACCACGCAGGAACCCTGGGTTTCACCCACCAGCCAGAGTCAACGGTCAACGCAAGAGAGCAGGCCAGCATGGAGCTCTGGAAGAAGAGTGCATTCAGCTCATCGTCGTCTTCTTGCTCGTGTTTTAGTTCGGACCGGTCGAGCGTTTGAGTCTCAAGCCCGAATGATGCCGGGCTTAGATCGATTATTTGTTCCACTGCACTTGCTGCCGCACACGCGCTTACCACTGCAAGCTTTAACTTCTTCCTCCTGTCCATCCCTGCATCGAAATATACATATATACATACGTTTCATATGTGTGTTTTCATGTATATAGTGTGCATACAAGTACTACTGTGTGTGTGTAATTGCCAAAAAGATAGACTTATGAAGCCATATGAATGTTCTGTGAGAAAGGCCGTGAGAAAGTACAGGTTACGTGGCAAGCTATCTACATTTATATTGCCGTGTGCAAACACTGTTAGAAAGCTATGTACATATAGTTGCGTATGTTTCTGTCTGATTGCCAATGGATACAGTGGAAGAAATAAGAAGAGTAAACATGAAGAAAAGAAAGTGTGTGTACAAACACTGAGAAGAACTGACTGACGTGGCAAGCTATACCTCTCCCACACAAGACGTGTGTGTGTGTGTGTGTGTTAATTGCCTATCATAGACTATGAGAATCTGTACAAATAGTCAAGATATATGATGTGGAGAGTATAGCTGTTTATGCACACACACACAACACAATATATATATATATATATGTGTGTGTGTATGTATGTGTGTTGTATGTGTGTGTGTGTATATGAAACATTCTTGTCACTTTATGGAAGTCTAAAAGCGAAGCATCATATATCGTCTCTCTCTCTATATTATATATATATATATATATATATAACTCAAGATCAAGTCCATAAAAAAACAAATTCCTTCCAGACTTTTAGTAGTTTCCTAGACATTTTCTGACGAAACCCATCATGAAGGATCATAATTTAATATAGATTACATGCCTCTGTGTATGTCTTATACGTTAACACCTGTGTGTTTATATGTCTAAAATGTACTCATTTATTTTCTAAACTCGAGAATTCCGGATAATATCTGTTAAATTCAACGAATTCCATGATTTAATTACAAAATTGACACACCCATACGAAATGCATACCTTGTTCCTCTTCTCTGCTGGAGAAACCCTAAATTCTATTTAATGTTCAAAACTATGTACAATGTAAATACACCTGTGTGCGTGCGTGCGGGTGTGTGTGAGAGAGCAGTTGTCTGACCAAGTTAATGAAAATACTAACTTATAACATAACTCTCTCTCTCACACAGATCCACGCACTCGCGCGCGAGGCACACACACCCAGTATCATGTATGTGGTGGCACGTGTGTGTGTGTGACAGCAGTTCCTGCGAAATGATATTATACACCAATTATTTGAACACCATTAACGAAAGTACTAACTTATAACATAACTCTCTCTCACACACGCACACGCGGGACGCATGTGTGTGTGTGACACCAGTCTCATTGGCAGTCTGCGATACACTCCCTGAGTCATCTCATAACTACTACTGTTGAGATACACACATAAGTGAAGTTTATAGAAACAAAAGATTTGACATGAGAGCAGCTTTCGCTCTATAAAATCCTATATAATTGTCATTATATGTACATATACCAAAGTATCCGACTAATAATGTGATACTAAACCATATGGTGGAAATCAAATGTAAACCTTGCCTAGTCCTCGGCACAGGCGACCTGCACGTACTCTGCACGTCGTCCTCGTCCTCGACCTTCCGTTTACGCGAAGAACAGTTTTGCTGCTGTATCTGCAACAATATGTCGCTAATGTTGCTAGGGACCTTCTCCAGCTTAATAGGGGAGGATTAATGACCCTGTTCATGGAGACATCGTTCTGGTAGTGCTGTTGCCCCTGTGGTTCCAGTCTGCCCGTCGTACGCCCAGGAGTTTACCTTGTTCATCATTACCATAGGTCCGTTGTAGATGGAACTGTTGTAGTAATCCTCGTAGCTCGCATTAGTGAGAGAGGAGGAAGGGTGGTGGTAGCTCAGGCTCATCGCCTGCTGCTGCGTGGTGTTTTCCGAGTTCTCGTGCTCCTCGTCGGTGAACATCTGGTCCATCCCCGGGAAGAAGCTGTTCATGTTTCCGTTCCCCGCTCCTCCTCCTCCGGTTGGTCCGGCAAACTGCGGTGGCATCTTGAACTTGTGGTGGTTGTTGTCCGTGTCTATGTCCGGTAGCGACGCCAGTACCTCGTCGAGCTCCTCCTCTGGCTCGGGCTTTGCTGCATTTCCCTTGGGTGTCGATGACATCATCACTTTGTAAGCTCCGGTGCTCTTCTTGTATATCCGGCACAGAACCCAGTCGTCCAGCTGCAATTTAATTAAACATAATTAATCACTAAACGTTTATGTATCTAGACTTGATCGTGTACATTATCAGTTTGACTTATACTAATTATTATTTTCACCGACATCAAAACTGTTAACCGACATCGGGCAGAGGGGAGAAATGGAGAGCTTACCCTCAATGAGCCCTTTTTACGAGCAGGGAGAAGCGGTGTCCTGCTCTCGGCGAGGCGGTATTCATGCATAATCCAGTTGGTCTTTAAACCCTTTGGAGCCTTGCCCTTATAGAACACAAGCGCCTTCTTGACGCCGACTTTCCGGTTCTTGCTCTGTATCGGCTTGTCCGTACCAGTAGCCTTCCAGTAGCCGGAAGCAGCAGCTCGGTTGGGCCGAGCTCCATTCGGATACTTCCGGTCCCGCGGGCTGAAGAAATACCACTCTCGCTCACCGAACAGCGCCTTCTCCGGGAGCTCCCACGGATCGAACTTGTATAGATCGACCTCGGCTATGATTGGAATGGGAAACGGACGGCCTTCTGCCTTGTGGATCAGATAACTGACGACGAGCTCCTCGTCGGTCGGGTGAAACCTGAATCCCGCCGGGAGACACACCTGCTCCGACGGACCTGTCCTCGGCTTTTCCATATTAAAAATAAAGAAAGCAAGCGGGAACGAGCTCAATAGATACCTGCTTGTGTATTCGTGAGTATCCCCACGTGTTACTGAGCATTCAAACCACAATGTTACAATAGCAGCCCCTTTTGAAGGGGCGGCCCACGTGTGGGGAAGAATTGTCGAAAAGCCAGCGGGGAAGCCGCTGAGGAAGGTTCCGAACAGTAGAATATCCGACATATTCCGATGACGTCACCCTGGTGACGATTCCGGTCACCGGCATATGCCGGTTGCCTTTCGGACAAGGAGAATATCCGCGCGTGGCTCTGAATATTCTGGCAGTGCACAGTGATTCATCACCTGATGTGCAGATGGGTAGTCATTTTCACACTATTAAGTCATTTGTTCGGTTTGAAGCTTAACCAACCTTTTTTAATTTTTTAATTTTTTTTTTTTCGGTTTGTCTTATTAAGGGCGTGCTGTATGAGGACAAAACAAGCTAAGGGCATTCTGTGATACAGAGCCTTTCGAGGGTAGTGATGACTGTGACAAAACTACATGGTTTGTATACTTTGTCGCTGGACACGACGCCCTTTATTTACCCTTAATCCAGGAATATTCCCCGGATATCCCGCCCCTGTTTTGTTTTCTTTTGGGCGTCCCCACCGAGCATGTTTTGTTCTGGAAGGCGTGAAGATTGGAGAATATTCGGAGGATGTTCTTTGGTCTCCCCACTAATCGACAAAATGAGGGCGGCAATGTGTGTTTCGTTGGGAATGTGATCAGCTGCCCACGTGCTTATTATCTCTAATGTGTAACGTGTATTAATTGTTAAATATGCACGCTTATTGAATTTAGTTCTTTAACAACCACATGGTCAGAGCTCTGTTGAATGTTTAAATATACATTTGTGCAGGGAATTCAAATGATATATATATGTTTAATATTTAATTTTATTGATTGACTTCATAAGTTACACGTAAGAATATATCTTAATTGAATGATTTAAAATTTAATTTAATGATTAGTAATAATATAAAATTTAAAAACATACTAATTGAAAATTGATGTTATAGTACAAATATTTTATCCGGATAACTAAATTTTGTTAAAAGAAATAGTAGTATCTTTGTGTTTATATGTTTTAATATTAGATTTTATTTAAAAGTAATAATCATAAAAAATTTAAATGCACTATTCCAGCTTTTTATACATGTGTATGTAAATCATATTTAAAAACATCACTAGTGGATTAATGTTTTTGTCTATGACGTATAAAGATAGTGTCATATGTTTTTGTCCTCGGACCTGTATACAAACTCAATTATTTTATATATAGACACACACACCAGAAGACACCAATTAATGCAGCCTATCCAACATCAAAACTGCGTGCGTGTGTGTGTGGGTAGGTACAGGCAGAAATATGATAATCTCTCCCTCTCTCTCCACGCGCGCGCGCACACACACACATAATTTATATATAATGTTTGCTATTGAATTATATATCTTTTGAAAGATTGAGTTGATCTTACTTAGGCCCTTAAACAATGTAATCGATTTAATACATCGATTTAACCGATAGTACACACACACACATATATATCTAGGATGTGTCATTTATTCTTTGGCTTTTTATATGACAGGTGACATAAAATCTGATGGAAAAGTGACGTTACATGACACGTACAACGTCAGATGGTATAATCATATATTTGATAAGATGTATGACATCCACTTGGCTGCTGCTGACTGCGCATTGTTATAACATTAATAGGAATTTCAAAGTGCAATTATGAAACATCCATATGTGTGTGCCATGTATATTTATTATTTATGAGACTGAGAGCGTTTCGCACTTACCCTTAACATAGTATAAACTATGTAAATTCTTAACAATGCCAGGAAATTTCATGTGCTTACCATAAGTGTAATAAGGGTCATTTCGCAGCACACTTAACTTACTTAAGTGGGCTTAAGTAAGGGAAAATGGATTCATACTCACCCTTAACACTTACTTAACTTTTTTTAAGGGTTCGACTGGTAAGGACATTGAATTTGCATTAACCCTTTTTTAAAGGTTTGACTACTAAGGGCAGTGCTTTCGCAACCTTCCCCTTAACTTAATTTAAGGAACAGTGAAAAATTGCAAAGAAAATTTAAGGGACGTGGGGAATAAAATAAAGCCGCCACCTTTTTAAAATAAAAAAATAAAATAAAATTTCATGTGTAATGTGTATTTTTATATGTAAAAATTATATATTTATATTTTATATTTTTACATTTTTATTTTAACATATATAATTAAAATTAAAAAAATAATACAAATGCATTTCTTAAAGTATTCTCATTATCTTAGTATATTCTAAGTATATTCTCATTTTGCTTTAATTTCTATAAGTTTTTGTGCCATCGGGAGAGAAGAAATAAAGAGAAATAAGAAGAAATCGGGAGAGAATGGCAGAAGAACAAGCAAACCAGGTAATCTTATTTCCTTTCTTCTTCTTTTCTTGCATTCATTTGTATCAGGAGGCGGCCCAAAGCCCCATAGCGACTACTAGGTTCACCAACTCTGTTCGAGCTCAAAGGGTGGCCCAAAGCCCGACTACGAGCTTTCAGCCGCCCTGAGCTGGGATGGCACGAGCTCGGCCAGCCTCATAGGCTTTCGACCGGCCTTGGTTGGGTTGGCTTTAGCTCGGTCAATACTGGCTGAGCTCATGAAAAAGCCCGGCAGCAACTGCTGCGCGCTTTCTACCCACCCTGGTTGGGTTGGCTTGAGCTCGGCTAGCATTGGCCGAGCTCATGAGACAGCCTAAAGCCCGGCAGCAACTATTGCCAAGCTTTTAGCCACCCCTAGCCACCCACGGAGCTCGATAGCGACTTGTTGTTGGGCTTTCTGCAATCCCTAGCCAAATTAGTTTGAATTCATATCAAGAGGCAATTGAAAGAACTCAAGCTAGGTCAACTAGGTATGTCTGATCAAGGAAACAACAACAATTTTCAAGGGTGGTGGGCGAACCAATTGACATTGGTGAAAATGAGGGTGAATATGAAAAAGGATGTATACTAAAAATAGAATATATTTTACATTTTTTATTAAATAAATAAAAATATGAAATGCAAATACATGTATACACACATACATATGTATATATAATATTTTTCATGAAGTTTTTACTTGTTTAAACATATCCAAAATATATAAAATTTAATTATTTATAGAATGTCAATATTATATATAAGTATATAATTTCATCTCATCATATTTTATATTTTATAATAAGTAAAATCACTTTAAATGTTAATAAAAATTAAGGATGCACATATTATTTAAATCATAAATACTATAAATATATTTTAAAGTGGTTAAAAATATTTATTACAATGAAAATAAATATTTATTACAAATTGAATATTATTTAAAAATATTTATTATAACTTGACATAATAATGTTAAATTAAATGTAGATATGTTAAGTTTATTAAAAATAATTAAGTTAATAATCTTAATTTAAATGTAAATATAAAAGTATACTATATTAAGGATAATATTCGAATTCATTGCCCTTAATATTTTATTGTAATCCATTGGCCTTAACACAATTTCTTAATTTAAGTAAAAAAGTTAAACGAATCAATTGCCCTTAACACAATTCCTTAATTTAAGTTAAGGGTTGCAAAAACAAAACCCTTAACTACTCTTTTTAATGGAGAGTTGGTGCGAATCAAATGCACCCTTAACCCTTACTTAACTTATGCGTGCTAAATTAAGTTAAGTGTGGTGCGAAACGACCCTAAATGCATTTAAGAAAAATATTGAAGAACATCCTTTCTCATTTGAGTTTACATATCATTATATTTACTTAATTATTACAACTTAAAGGGTGAACGATCTCATTTGTAATTTCTTTAACTATTTTAAGAGTAATTCATTTCCACATGTTGCATAATTTAAGTAGGGCTTATTTACCGCTTAAACATATTAAGCAATTTACAAGTAGTTTTTAGATGAATTATTCTTTTCATAATATTTCTTTAATATTGATTAACTTTTATTAATAGTAATAATTAATAATTCAACCATAGCCAAACATTAATAAAAATCTAATATAGCTTTTAAGTATTAAAATACAAATAGTGCTCCAAAGCATGTCTGCCTCTCTCATAATATTTGTAGGTTCTTGTGATTTCAATCTTATTTATATCTTTGTAATCGGTTTGAATTCCACCATACTAATGTCTTTTTTTTTTATTTCTTCGTATCATATTTGTAATTCTTTTTTTAAATCTATTTGACCTTCATCGATTCAAAGGTTGTGAAGTATACAACATGCTTTAACAACATGTGCTTAATGTTTAGCTACAATCTTTAATTTCATATCCAACACTAAAACTTTTGTTTCAAAAGTCTAAAAAATTGCTCCACAACTAATAATTCACATGTATGATGTTTGTTGAACACTTTTATCTAACAGAGAGATGCATATATATAAATGTAAATATTAAATAATATCAAGATTTAAAAATAACATACCTATATGCAGTGTTATCAAATGTGATTGGTAAGCTTTGTCCCCTATTAAATAAGGTTTTACATTTTCAAACAAAAGCTAGTAATAGTATTACTGGACTCTAAAGATAAATACTTTCATTTATCTTATGCTTTAACTTTGAATTTCTCCAATACATATCATGTATGCGGCTTACATTATTAGAAAAATAAGATAGTATTTTAAACTTAAAATTTATATACTAGCCAACCAACATTTATATTTTGAAATCGTTTTTTTGCATCAATAACAACATGTAAGATAATGTTATATCATTACTTTTGATCAAAATAATTTTTATAATTTAGAGTGTTTAATTAAATAATTTCAATGTGTATGCAATCAATCACTCCCATTACATTTGGTAGTGCAATATGAGTTATCTCTTCAAACTCGTTAGAAACATTAAATACCTAATTCTCAATTGTTGTAAAAGTAATTTTATAAGAAAATCAATGAATAATTATTTGAATAGTCTCAGTTGACTCCCTTATAACAAATTTTTCTACCAGTCATCATAGTCTAAATTCTTCATCAACTTTTACAAAGTTACACCCACTCTAATGTCAACTGAAATAGCTTTTTGAAACCATGTATCTTTTTTTGTAATATTAAGCTCCAACGCACTATGTATTCAAAAGAACTTTTATTTAGACATGTGTAACTTCCTTATCCACTGTTCGTTGTTGTACACATCTTTCATGAATATATCTCACAAAGTATAACTTCGAGGCTTTACCACCATGATATTATTGGATTTATCATCTATTTTATTACAACAAAAGCTGCTCCATTAATTGTCATTATAACACTGTCTTTTTCAATTTTGATTTATGTGAATCACTATTGCTCTCAACATTTAATTCATTTGAATGTCGACTCTATAATCAAGCAAAAAAAGTTTTTCAATTAAAATTTATAATACCGAAAAAATGAGAATGCTTTTACTCATGTGTTGCATCACTACACAGTGCAGTCACTAAATGATCAAATATAGATGCAAACAAGCTTGTTGCATTAGCTCTCTATTGTCCAATTGCAAGTCTCCTTTCAGCTTGTTAACTCTGCCACTCATGCTGCTGTCTTAGCTCTGCATTACGTTGTGCCAACAATATGTTGCTCTCTCGTAAAGTAGAGACTAGTGATGGAGATGCTTTCTTACATTGATCTCTAATATTAGAGACCTTGGTCCTCTCTTTTAATAGATCCTCACTTGACATCTCTAAAGCTTTACTCCAACACCTTGTTTAATGATGTCCTATGTATGATCTTTTGTATCAGTTGCAATTCTCGAGAATGAAGCAGCTTGGGCACTTATAAAATTGTCATATAGTTCTTGGTACATATATGGAAATCCAAGGTCCTCTATCTCATTTGATGTTAACTCAAAGTAGTTTGCACTACCCATTTGCTTGCCATAATCATGAATGTGCTTGTAATCGTTGACAATGTTATTCAATATCATTTAAGTACCTTATTTGTAAATTCAACTTGCTTATTTCTTTAGGAATAATATGCCTTTATTTGGAACCTAAAATATATGCATGACCTTGTTAATAAAATGCATTCATTAATCACTTATTAATTCTAAGGGTGCACTATAACGCACTACAATATTTTCATATAAAAACTTAGCAACTCTTATGTGTGATAGTCTTGTAATGTGACTTCTTTGCCCATTTGGTGACATAATCCGTAACCACAAGAATATATTGATACTTTTTGGATCAATCGGTCCCATAAAATCCACACCCCATTTTATGAATGGTCCTAATAGCTTTGTCGGATGCAAAGTTTGCACTTGGTGCGTATTGAATAAATTTCACATTGTTTACAATAATCCACCATATCTTTAAACAATGTGCGCCACCATAATCCACCTTATAATATTTTCTGTGTTATCAATTTTTTTACAAAGTGACCATCATGTGTAGTAGTAATGAAACCTCTTAGTATGGTATACATCACCATATATATTGTTGTGTCACATAATACAAATATTTTTTTCTGATTTATATTATTATATGTAGTCAAATATTGTGCAAATGTAATTGTCTTTGTAACTTGCAACATTACAATAACTTGAAATAATGTTGCATTTGATAATTCATTAGAATGCTAGTTAGTAGGCATGAAAATTAGGGTCCCACCCTAAGTTCCTTAGAGTGTCTACCTTTCAAACCTTAGAAGATAACTCAAGTAGACTTTAGAATCCTATCCAATCAAATATTGTGAAAATGTTGTTATCTTTGTAACTTGCAACATTACTATAACTTGGAATAATGTTGTATTTGATAATTCATTGGGATGCTAGTTAGTAAGCATGAAACTTACGATAACCCAAGCAGACTTTAGTATCTTATCCCATGATATATCCTAAAGTTATATTTTAGGTTCCTAAGATTAATAACCATTAGGGTCTTATTTCAAGACATACCCAAATATTAGTAATTTTTCATGGTAAGCCACCACATCTACCACTAGAAGGCCACCCCTAAAATTGGAAGTGTTATTTCAAAGCCCTAAACTTTATTGGTTATAAGGATAAAACTTGAATTCATGACCTTACAAGGATAAAACTTAAACCTAATACCTCACAATTCTTAAGATTTTATCTTTAAACCTTAAATCAACTCAACAAAGGGGTAATTATTTATTCAGACCCTTGTTCCATTAGAACCCATATTGTATAACATTTACAACACTTTCCATGTCCTTGCAAACAAGTAAAAGGGCTTTTATGCCCGTTGGACTCAAGCCCCATCAAAGTACTTCTCATCTTTTGGCCAGGCCTAATTGAAGTACATCTCTCAAGCATGTTACATGCATGACCCATGATCACCCGACTAAGACATCACATACTTAGCCCAAACTAGGAGCTAGCTTCGATAACGTATGTTACACTCACACTTTATTGACTCTATGCAATTACCATAAACTCAAAACTTTTCTCACCTTGGGTTAATGGGTCCCTCTCTCACAACCACAAATTAGACTTCTGGCTTTTTTCTTATTCATTATGTCACTACCTTTCGCTTCCAAATAGCAATATATCAACGCCAACATGTGAACAAGATAGCCAAGTTAGTTCATAAATGATAAGCATTATTTTTTACTAATGTTACTCATATGGTATGAGGTTTATCATGCTTCCTTATAAGAAGTTATACAAGGGATGAACTTATAAAACATGTTAATGAATTTACCAATCACCTGCGAGCTTAGCTCACACAAGGCCTAGTGGCCCAAGCGAATGCTTGCATTGTCCCTCTTGAGTGTGGCCCAAGTCTCCCACTTAGTGTGGGAACAACCTTTGACTACATATGATGTTCCCCCACTCACTCCTGGGTGTTTCTCATCCGGAGCCTCGTTTAGCCGAGGAGTTATGCGAATATCTTATTCAAGGAAGGTTTTTAATGAGGCCTAGTCTTGTCCCATGCTTGACATGGCCAAATCACATGTCATGGGTAGGTAGTTTCTTGAACCTAGCTCAGTTTGTGGAGCTTGCTTAGGTGGGCAATTCGTATCCAAGGAAGATACATGAGTTTGTGACAAGGCCCATCCTTGTCTTCATGCTTAGCATGGCCCATGTGCAAACTTGTTGGTGGCTACTCAAGTCTTGGTCCACCCACACACAATGAGGCCTCTAGAGTGGTGTGGCCAACTAGGAGCCCAAGAGCACTTGAATTAAGCCTAAATGTTCGCTACTAGAGGTGGAAGGAGAAAACTTATCATTGAACTAGTAAAGCCATCACTTCCTTCAATACACTTTCATGGGGTACCTTACTTTTTAATAGAATTAACAAAGGAATATATCATTTTTAAAAATTGGGCTGGCACAAATGGCTTTCTAAAAAGATTTATACTTGGTCAAATTTTGCTCCTCATTTTCAATGTACTAAGCACCTCATTGTTGTAATTCTTCACATGGTGGTCCTTTTTTGATCCAAATGTTTGTCCATATACACGTTGTAACTAAAGTGGGCATGATACGTGAAAATGGGAATATAAAATAAATTACTAATTAATACTTAAGTTTTAATTATTAATTAATCATTTAATTAATATGTAATTAAGTCTTAAATATTAATTAGTTAATTAATTAATCCTTCAATAACCTTACTTAGTAAGAAATATTCCTAAAATATCTTAGAATATTCATATTATTCTAAAAATAGTTTACAATAATTAAGAAATATTATTAAACATAATTACAAATGAAATTATTTCCTTATCAACATGTTAATTTATTTATAAATACTTTCTTCCTAACCATACAGAGAAATCTCCTCATTTTGTTTAAATCATCACTCTCCGGATTAATCGAATCATTTTAGTCAATATCTTGATGTTGTTGCCACCACTTTACACTCTCACAAATGCAATTGGAAGTTGCCAACCTTGTTAATACATAAGATGTAATAAGACCAGGTCTGCATAAAGGCTCGTCTAAAGAATGACGTTCCTTAAGAATAATATTATAAAGTGCCCGGTTGCTATCCTTCATTTTATAAAACTCAAAATCACGAGAAAGAAAAGCTTTAGGAAATGTTTGATACGGTGGATACTGCTCATAAAAGTTTTCGAGATTCTTCTTTCTGAGACACGTATCTAAGTAATTCACTAGCTCATCCATAATATCAGTATCAGAATATGGATCCAAAGTGATTGGATGAATACAAGCAATGTTTTGGTTGAGCAGAGTCGTCTACCACTAAGATATGTGCATTTTCATTATCCTTAAGTGACTGATCTCCCCATGAAGCCCAATTAATCTTTCATTTTTGAAAAAGTATGGCTTGCTTTCCTTTCTTATATTGTGAAATTCGAGAGGTTTATAATATATTCGCTGGTCAAAAATCCAATCTTTACGAATCACCTCTTTTGCAATACTACAATGTTTCTTAAGCAAATTTAATAGCGGTGTTAAGTTGTGAATCTGCATGCATGACCAAATCCCCACAAGCGCACCCATCTCCTTAAACTTTTGAAAGAGACGATCCAACCCTGGACGAAAAATAATATCATATCGAAATTTACCATAACAAGGAATGAAATTTCCTTATTTGATTTCTTTTTTCCTATCCTTGGGCCTTTATTGATGAAGTAGAACACCATTGACATCCAACAACACAATATGGCCATGAAACATGGGATAGCGTTGCCTCTTGAATACTTTGCAAATCACTTATTTGCTCCCTTTCACATTTATCTATTGACACTATCTCGTTGCGTATCCCTTTATCATTTAATTGTACATCATCCTTACAAGATTCAGATATTGCAGGTGCGGAAAAAATTGTTTTCGGAACTGAAGCCAATAAAAATGATGATGAAAAAACTGAAGTGGTCCCCATGGTAACGATGTTTTGAGCTGCATTATTATCCATTTCCTGCATGAACTCTGTCATTCTGACATGTGGCACAAGAAATTTTTGCCAAACCCCTCTCTTACCTCTGTCACAACCCGATGCAGGATACAGGATACAGGATTCCGGATACAGGATACAGGATGACAGGATTTCGGATACAGGATACGGGTTACAGGATATTCCTACAGGATATACCTATAGGATATGCCTATAGGATATGCTACAGGATATGCCTAGAGGATAAGGGACACTATTCTTAGCTCATGACTAGATTAGACTCATGACTAGATTAGCTTGGAGTTGTGAGCATAAAAGCTCCGACCTAATTGTTGTACAATCAGTTACTATCAACACCAGTCTTCTACGATCATTCTTGTTCTTGTCTTGTCTTGTTCTTTGCCTCCTGCTCTTGTCTGCTCCTGGATCCTGTCCTGTTCTATCTTGCTCCTGGATCCTGTCCTTTCCTATCTGCTCCTGGATCCATCCTGTTCCTGTCCTACTCCTGGATCCTGTCCTGCGTCTTGTCTTGCTCCTGAGTTCCTAGTTCCTGTCTGTCCTGTCCTGTTCCTGAGTCAAGCCTTCCTTTGGAATCCTGCTCTTCCTGGTTCCTGGATCGTGGCTTGACAGTTTGATAGTAACTGCTTTCATAGCTCTCGTTTCCAGCTACTTTTTTTCCTTGATTCTTTTCCTTCGTTTTTCTCCTTTCTTTCTTTCATAAGATCATGGCTGATTTTGAGCACTTTCAACGCGAGCACCAAATGTTGCTTCATGAGCTGGCCACTTTGCGCCAAGTGGTCACCGATCTGCAAGGCTCCACCCATGCGGCACATGCAGCTGCTGATGCATCCTCCAAGGCTGCTGCGCAGGCTCTCTCTCAGGCATCGGTGGTTCCTTCTTCATCGAACTTTTCTCCGGAGCCGAAGATCAGCATGCCAGAGAAGTTCAGTGGCAACCGTGCCGATTTCCAAGGTTTCCTGAATCAGATCCGGCTCTTGATCCGCATGCAACCACGCCGCTACTCGACGGATGCACAAAAGGTTGGCCTTTTGGCATCCTTACTAAGTGGATCTCCACGAGCTTGGGTTGCTCCCTTGCTGGAGCGTGACGACCCATTGATGGAAGACTTTGAAGGTTTCGTGGCTGCCTTTGAAGCCTGTTTTGGAGATCCTGATAAGTACCGTTCTGCATGCACAAGTTACGGAGGCTCACACAAGGATCCAGACCAGCTTCCGTTTATGCATCCGAATTCCAGCAATTGTGCACGAACATTCCATGGGACGAGACTGCATTGATCGAACACTTTCGTTTTGGGCTGAGGGATGATGTGAAGGACCTTCTCCTTACATTACCGGATGCTCAAACGTTAGCGGAGATCATGCAACAGGCCGTTCGCTGCGACAACCGTTTGTTCGAGCGCCGTCAGGAAAAATTCCGTCAGCAGTTCCTGCCAACAATCCTGTAGCCGTAGCACATGTTCCTACGACACCTTCTGGAGCAGTTCCTATGGAGGTTAACAAATCCAAGCGTGGCCCACTTTCAACTGCTGAGAAGCAACGTCGTGGGTGAGAACCTATGCTTGTATTGTGGTGCAGCAGGACACAAGGTGGCGGAATGTCCTAATAAAGCCAGAAGTTCAAGACGCGTGAAGCCGAAGCTGAAGTTCAGTCGGAAAACTTCAATGTCCACTTCGTCTAGGAGCCGCGAAGTTGGACGTAGGTGCAGGCTCCATTGGTGCTGCTCATACCATTCCATCACTCAAGTTTCCTGTACACATTCGCCTCAATAATCGAGAGCTCAAGGAGTTTGCCCTGTTAGACACTGGTGCAAATGCATGTTTCATGGATGACACTTTTGCAGCTCAGCATGGCATTCCGGTGGTGAAGTTGAAGCGTGCAGTTCCTGTAGAGGTGGCCGATGGTCGTTTGATTGCTTCTGGCGCAGTTACCCATGCTACCACACCTCTCTCTTGCAGTCATGGTGCATTCAACTGTTCGATTTCCTTCAACTTGATCAAGACTCGGTCGACTCCCATCATTTTTGGCATGCCATGGTTCGTTGTTGCAAATCCGCAGATCGACTGGAGGTCTAGGACGCTCACGTTTTCCTCTCCAGCAGCCAGGATCAATCCTGTACCTTCCTGCGTGCAGGATACATCCTTGGTGTCTGAGGCAGTACAAGCTACAGGATTGACCGTGCCTGTTCCTGTACCAGTGTTGAAGACTCTTCCTCGACAGGATTCACCTCATGTCAGTTCCTCAGCACATCCGCAGGTTCTCTCCACTCCTGTAAGTTTGCGGATTCCTGTACAGGGTTCTTCCAATCCTGTATCAGTGTCGAAGGTTCCTCCTCAACAGGATCCACCTCCTGTTGGTTCGTCAGCACACTCACAGGCTTCCCTCACTCCTGTGCAACCACGGACTTCTGTACAGGATTCTTCCAATCCTGTACACTCGTCAACATCCACACAGGTTTCTCCAATCCTGCCTCCTTTTGTTACTCTTCCTCTGTTCCCCCCCCAAGATCCTTCCTCTTTTTCAGTCACACTCCCTCCTGCTCCTCTCCGAGTTCTTACCACTACCATGCATGAACTTACCACTGATCCTGCTCCTTTCCACCTTTTTGCCTTTCAAGTAACTCCTACGTCCTCTTCTACCTTTCCTGTGTCTGACTCTCCTGTTTTTCAATCTCCTTCGCCTACTCCTTTCCTTCTCCTCCTTCTTCTCTACCATCCAAGTACCACGACTTTAAGGACGTTTTTGACAAGCACAAGGCTACAGTTCTTCCTGTTCACAGGTCCTACGACTGTCCTATTGATCTTGCAGAAGGAAAGACTCCACCGTTCGGACCGATTTACGCATTGTCACCCACAGAGTTGGAGGTTCTTCGCCAGTACATCGAGGACAACTTGGCATCCGGCTTCATTCGTCACTCAAAGTCCCCTGCAGGAGCGCCTATCTTCTTTGTCAAGAAGAAGGATGGGAGCTTACGTTTGGTTGTGGACTACAGGGGTTTGAATCAAGTACCATTCGGAATCGGTACCCGTTGCCATTGATCCCGGAACTTCTCGATCGGCTGCGAGGAGCAAAGGTGTTCACGAAGATCGACTTACGAGGGGCCTACAACCTTGTACGGATTCGTCCGGCGATGAGTGGAAGACTGCCTTTCGTACAAGGTATGGACACTTCGAGTACACGGTGATGCCTTTCGGCCTTACCAATGCCCCAGCCGTGTTCCAACACATGGTGAACGACATCTTTCGTGACTTCTTGGACCAGTTTGTGGTGATCTACCTCGACGACATTTTGATTTTCTCCAAGGACCAGGCGGCACATGACAAGCATGTACGATTGGTTCTACAGCGGCTTCGCGAGCATGGCTGTATGCGAAGTTGGAGAAGTGTTTTTTCGATAGGGATTCTGTGGAGTTCTTGGGCTACATCGTCTCTCCTGCTGGCGTTTCCATGGACATGCACAAGGTGAAGACCATCGTGGAGTGGGAGAGGCCCAAGTCTGTACGAGATGTACAATGTTTCCTTGGCTTTGCAAACTTCTACAGGGGTTCATACAGGACTTCTCCAAGCGTGTACTTCCACTCACGGAACTCACCAAGCGCACAGAGGTTTTCTCTTGGTCCGACAAGGCGGAACATGCATTCACAACACTCAAGGACACCTTCACGACAGCTCCGATTTTAGCACATCCTGATCCTTCTCGTCCTTTCTTCGTTGAAGCAGATGCCTCGGATTTTGCAGTAGGATCCGTCCTATCACAAGTTGGAGAAGACAAGTTGCTTCATCCTGTAGCTTTTCACTCTCGTAAGTTCCTGTCGGCGGAGATCAATTACGAGATTCATGACAAGGAACTCAAGGCCATTGTGGATTCGTTTGAGGAGTGGCGGCATTTCCTGGAAGGTGCTGCACATCCTGTACAAGTTCTTACGGATCACAAGAACCTGGAGTACTTTCAAACGGCTCGAGTTCTCAGTCGGCGACAGGCTAGGTGGGCGGAGTTCCTATCACGTTTTGACTTCGTCATCGTCTACAGGCCCGGTTTTCGGAATGGCAAGGCGGACGCATTGTCTAGGCGCTCTTACCTTGCACCAAGCCCGGGCGATCCTGCATTTGACTGTCAAAGGCAAGTGTTGTTGGGTCCTGATCGATTCCGGCTTGCGGCACTGCAGGTTCATCAGGCTCCAGCAAATTCAACACTCCTACAGGACGTCCGTTCGCAGTTGGCTACAGACGACTTGGCAAAGAATGTGTTCTCACACATTCATCCTGACGTTGCAAGTTCCTCTTCCTCCAGTTCCCGTCCAGACTACAACCTGTTCACCATACAGGATGGACTCCTGTACCGGGAAGGTCTCCTGTACGTTCCTGTTGGTGTTTGCAGGACTCGTGTGGTACAGGATTGTCATGATACCCCGGCTACAGGACATTTTGGTGTGGCCAAGACAGTTGAGTTGGTGACTCGCAACTATTGGTGGCCTGGGTTGCGAGGTTTTGTGGAAAGGTTTGTACGGAGTTGTGACACCTGCAACAGGTCGAAGATGCCTCGTCATGCACCCTCTGGTCTTCTTCGTCCTCTTCCTGTTCCTTCTGCTCCTTGGAGATCCATTTCTATGGATTTCCTCACAGATCTTCCTCCTTCTCGTGGATTCGATGCAGTTCTTGTGGTGGTTGACCGTTTCACCAAGCAGGCTCATTTCCTACCCTGCAACAAGACAGCTACAGGTCAGACAACTGCCGAGTTGGTGATCCGTGAGGTGTTCCGACATCATGGTCTTCCTGAGAGCATTGTTTCCGATCGAGGTCCACAATTCATGTCCAAGTTTTGGCGAGAGCTTCTTCGGAGTCTACAGGTTAAAGCGGATCTTTCTTCAGGATATCACCCGCAAACTGATGGGCAGTCAGAACGCACAATTCAGACCTTGGAGCAATATCTTCGTTGCTTCATCAGTTACCAACAGGATAATTGGTTGGACCTTCTTCCTATGGCGGAGTTTGCCTACAACAACTCCGTTCACGCATCTACAGGCCAGACACCTTTCTTTGCTCTTACAGGCCACCATCCACGTTTTGACTTTGCTTCTCCTGCTTCTCCGCTTCTCCTTCTTCCGCTCCTGCAGTACAGGATCGTCTCCAGCATCTTCGTCAGGTACAGGATGATCTCCAGGTTCATCTTCAGCAGGCACAGGAACGGTACAAGCATCATGCTGATGCTCACCGTCAGCCGGCACCTGCATACAAGATTGGTGATCTCGTGTGGCTTCTTCGTCGACACATTCGCACCAACAGGCCTTCTTCTAAGTTGGATTTTCAACGATTGGGCCCTTACAGGATCGTGGCGGAGGTAAATCCTGTAGCTTTCCGACTCGAGTTACCATCCACGGTGAAACTTCATCCTGTGTTTCACACCTCCTTGTTGGAGCCGTATCATCCTTCTTCTCTTCCTGGTCGTGCTTCTTCTCCTCCCCCTCCTGTGGTCATTGCTGGTGAACCTGAGTACGAAGTTGCAGCCATCCTTGATTCTCGTCTTCATCGCCGCCAACTTCAATACTTGGTGGATTGGAAAGGTTATTTGCCTACCGATCGCACTTGGGAACCTGCATCCAACTTACTCCATGCTTCTTCCAAAGTTGCTGCCTTCCATCGGCATTATCCTGCTAAACCAGGTCCTAAGACTCGTGGAACTCGTCCTTAGGGAGGAGGTGCTGTCACAACCCGATACAGGATACAGGATTCCGGATACAGGATACAGGATGCAGGATTTCGGATACAGGATACGGGTTACAGGATATTCCTACAGGATATACCTATAGGATATGCTACAGGATATGCCTAGAGGATAAGGGACACTATTCTTAGCTCATGACTAGATTAGACTCATGACTAGATTAGCTTGGAGTTGTGAGCATAAAAGCTCCGACCTAATTGTTGTACAATCAGTTACTATCAACACCAGTCTTCTACGATCATTCTTGTTCTTGTCTTGTCTTGTTCCTTTGCCTCCTGCTCTTGTCTCGCTCCTGATCTTCCTGTCTATCTGCTCCTGGATCCTGTCTGTTCCTATCTGCTCCTGATCCATCCTGTTCCTGTCCTATTCCTGGATCCTGTCCTGCGTCTTGTCTTGCTCCTGAGTTCCTAGTTCCTGTCTTGTTTCCTATCCTGCTCCTGAGTCAAGCCTTCCTACTTTGGAATCCTGCTCACTTCCTTTTCCTGGATCGTGGCTTGACAACCTCATGGCAATGCTGAAAATCCATGTTCTCAACTGTTTCATTACATCTGCAAAATGATAATTAGCTGACCTTATAATTATCAAGGTATATTATTTACCTTGTTAATGTGTGACCCATGTTTGAACTAAAAGCTTCATTAATCCTTGAGAATTTATTTTCTGTACAAATATAAAGAAATATACAAAAATGCCTTATGTTACACTCATTTACAATTATTCGTCACTCTAAGAACTCATTAACAATTCTTCTTCGCTATTACCTTCTGAGTGAGGCGAAGAAGGTCTAGGCCGCTTGTGAGATGGTTCAAGATCTTCCGTATCTTCTGTTGATGTTTCCATGGGTAATGGAGTGTGTGAATGTTCTGTACTCGAGATAACTTCCGGTCTAATATCTGATTGAAGTTCGTCCTCAGACTCTGACATTGAACCAGATTCGTCTTCAGAACTATCGCACTTATCGGGAGGGAACTTTCTCAAATACTCCTGTATGGGTTTGTTGGGATAATCAGTTGAGAACCTCTCTATCCACTTGTTCAGGTCCTCAACCATGGTCTTATCCTTTTCAACGGCAAACACACATGTATCCCAAAGGTAACACTCCTTCAAGATGGACCCCCTAGTGCAGTAGTCAAAAACCCACGCATCACTGTGAGGACCCCTGATCAAGTTGACGATGCTCCATGCCGCTTGACTTGTAATGTTTGGATAACGTACATTGCCGAATACGTCACTCTCAGCTATCGGTGTATCAGATGGAGGTTCAGGGCCGTTGGAGTACAAACAGGTGCCTGTCCAGTCATTTGGAAGTTTGAAATTGTTTGGCGCATTCCTAACAACCAAGTGAACAACCGCACTTCGGATCAGCATCATTCATATAAAATCCTGTCCAACGATGTTTATTCCTCTTGGTAAAGGAGGAGGCAAAGGTATCGGTGACATGAGCAAGAATCAAGAAATAAATACCTGAAAATGTAGATATCAGTCAAGAGTGCAAGTATGAATTCAATAATAAATACCTTCTTTGTACATGCTTGCATGACTAAGTTTCTCCACCAAATCCTCTAATGTCTTGTTTGTCGAAGGATTTTTTGACACCCGCCGATCCATCACGAACAATTGAAACGGTTTCCTACAAGCAGTGATGGTACCCCATAAAGTCTCCGAATCCAACAACAAACATCTGTAGGGCTTGTCGTGATTCGTAGCATCCTCCTTTATAAGGTTCAACTCGGTTCTCCGCTGCTGAAGGACTGCCATAAGAGAAGGCGTCATCGCAATGTTCTCCTTCTTGGCGTTGGCGTGCAATAGATTCTTGCCCAGATCTTCCGATTGATTCACCCATTCAACAAGCATATCATCGTTTGTCACATGCAAATATTTCCTGACCTCTTCGTATGTTGAAGCCGAGGTCCAACCTAGTTTGTGGCAGTGTATTCCCAACCACTCCTTGAAGTGCCTGACCGTCTTCAACTCCATTACCTTGAGATGAAAAAGAGAGGTAGGACTGCTGTTGTTAATATGTAATTTGCCATCAATCACCAAATCAGCCAAGACTTCCATCTCCTCCATCGTTATTCCATTTAAAGGCTTCAACCATGTGAGTTTGAAATCGTTGTCTACATCCTTTATAAATTGAACAGACTTAGACTTCGGTGTCTTACTGGGTTTCTTTGCAGACTTCTTCTTCACTTGTCTACTTCTTTTTCAGTGTTTCCTTTTGCAAAGGATTCCATAATCCCCAATCATTTGGCAAAGATCCTATCCTCGAGACAAGAAATCAACATCATCAAAAAGGATGTTTCTTTCCCGTCCACATGGGCAAAATCAATTGCTACAATTTCTTCAACTCTCTGGAAAAGAAAAAGACAGATTAATATACCGACGAGATAAATCCCGCCCAAACAATTTGCTTACCCAGTAGTCCGCAGATTGTGTATTTCCTGCGGTAGCTCTTTGTGGTCGCTGAAGAGATTCCCACACGACTCACGTGTATTTGAACTTCTCCCATATTTTGCTGTTGTAGTGGTTGGTGTCTTGCAGCGTCCCATTCCGGCGATAACTTATGGTACTGCTCGATTGTGAAATTCAGCTTTGCTAAAAACGCCGATCTTTTCGTCAGCTTCTCACGGGTATGCTCGGAAAGTTTTGTTGCCATCGTTCCTTTGTTGTGTTCGTCGAGAAGTCGTTGGGTTGCCGTTATTGTGTGCTGGCCACTAATGATGTAGTACTTAATTGATTTTCTATTCTCCGTCTGAACCTTCCTCATTTGTTTCGGTGTTGTGATC
>PUQB01001291.1:0-26316 GCA_003024785.1 Selaginella tamariscina
GACTTGATCTTCTAACCATGACTTGAAAGGTTGACAACACACACTCTCTCTTACACACACACATACACACATGCACTCATGCATGCATGCACGTTTGTATGTATAACACAATGTATTTGTTGTGCAGTCTTGATAATGGAAAAAAAGAAAATTGCGGGTGTTATAACTTGGGGTAATTTAGAAAAATAAAAAGGACCTTTAAGATCGACATACACGTTGCACACACGATGAAAATGATAAAGGGTTGAACTTATTTGTGAGTATGGATGTAAACTTCTCTACCGAGAGTGCCAAGATTGTAAGTTGCATGTGTGCATGTGTGTTGTTGAAAGTAATCAAATGTAAACTTACCAGTTTGATTATAATTTGTAAGAAAGCATTCTAAAACAAATTTAAGAAATGCAAAGATATTGTGTACTCAACTCAAACGAGAATGATATCCTTAATAAGTTGGTATATCTAGGTTAGATCTATATTTTTATATGTTTAACTTAATCTAATACATTTTTTAATATATCACATCAATATTTAAATGTTACTTATCCCATATACACACATAATAACTATCCACTTGGATTAGCTATGAAATAGTCCGTTTGAAGAAGTGACTATATTATGTAGGGTTTTTGTATAAGGAATCGCATATAACTGGAAAATATATATTATTTTTTAAAAATTAATGAAGTTTCCAAGTTCTTGTTGCTTCTTGTAAACTAACAAAAAAAGAATATTATTTGCATAGACTATACTATGTTAACCAATTTTAAATTGGTCACCATTTTTTGCTACTTGCCATATATGTGTTAAAAAGTAACTTTACTCTTAAACCATAAATTGGTGAAAACATCAAAATTATATAGTGACTGAGATGGTCCATAAACAAAACAAGATGGTGACCAACACTACTCATAAATGTCAAGATGATAACCAACATTGTTAGTGGGAGTGAGATGGTAACCACCCTCACTTTATAGGGTAAGAGTCTCACTTTGTGGGGTATGAATCTCACTTTATACTCACTTCATAGGGCAAAGAATGTCACTTCGTAGTCTCATTTCATATTACAAATAGTGTCATTTCGTGAGACTTAAGTAGAACCTAAGTCTCATAAAGAATCTTACTTTATAGGGTTTGATTTTTACTTTATAAAGCCTAAGTCTCATTTCATATTATAAAAAAACAATTTCACTTCATAAGGCTTAAATGGGGCTTGAGTCTCACTTTGTAGGCAAAGAGTTTGACTTCATTTACAAGAGTCTCACTTCGTAAGTTAAATTTCACTTTATAAATTGAAGTCTCACTTTAACTTCGTAAAAAGTTTCACTTTATAAAATTGAAGTCTCACTTTATGGGGCCTGAATTAAAATCTCCCTTTGTGGGTATTGAGTTTCACTTTGTATAAATAACGACTATTGATTTGTTTGATCTAACAACTGAAAATGAAAGTATGTGAAATTGTCTTTTTATATTTAGTAATATAAACCTTTTATAAGGGGATAACTATTATTTGCATTACTGACTCAAATGTGTATATAAACATAACAATGACATTGTTGTTTTATTTAAGTTTGTCAATGTTGAAAACATGAAACACTTTGAAGTAATCATCCTTTTAATATACATTGACATTAACTAGGACATGTTATTAATTTGCTACTTATAAAATATACTAAACATGTTTATTACCAAGAAATTAAATTAATTATACAATAATAACATCTTTATACAATTTTATAGGGAAAACTATATATATATACCTTTCAAATTTATTGCTTTTTAATTTACCCCTAACATTTTATCCTCAAACAAATTTCACATTTGCCTTATCAAACTTTAAAATAAATTAAAATATAAGGCTTTCATTTAAAATTTTAATTTTTAAATATAAACCTTAAAGTTAATTGAATAAAACATAATTATATTATTATTATTTAAAGAAATACAAATATTAGCTATTTTATTTAAAGCTTAATGAAATATTCTTGTTATTACTTTCTTAAAAGAAATAATTAAATAAAATAAATAAATAAATTTATAGCAAATTGGAATGAAATAAAATAAAATAAATTAAATATATACATTTAATTTAGAGCAAGTTAGAATAAAATAAATAAAATCATTAAAATTTCTATTTAATCTATAACAAATTGGAAAGAAATAAACCAAGTAAATGTTAATATAATGTCTTCATGTTTGCAATTATATGAATGATTATAAACTAATTCTAGCTTTTTTAAGTAACAAAAGTTAAATATACTAGGTTTAAAGTGCATGAAGTTTTTCAAAGTAATTTCTATATTTTTAGGGGTATTACTGTGATTTTTCTCAAAATAATAATATATAAGATCAGAATATATCAATAATAATTTTAATGTATCATTATAGTTAATTTAAATTAACATTAAAGTTTTCATTGCTCTAAACAAACATCAATAGCTTGAGCATGTACACAAAATTAACATCGATATATTGAGTATATCGGCATATTATACTATGGCCAGGAAAGTTACGTAGAGAGTAATTAATTCATGTATATGTAAATATAATAACACTAACAATAAAAGAGTGTTGTTTTAAATTTACTTGTTAAATGCTAGTATTATAAAGATTAATATAATACATATTTTCTATAATGGAACGGATAAATAAATAAAAAAGAGCAGAATAAATTAGGGCAACTCAGAAATACTTAATTTATTATAGAATCGAATCAAATCAATCATTAGTAATAAATTCATTGCTGCATTATAATGTCAAGTAAATTTATAAATTATAATAATTTTATTTTAATAATGGGATTTAAATTTCATTCTAAATATTATTTTGAAATTAGTAATAGGTTTTTAATATATAATTTGTAATATATTGATACAATAATTCAAACTGAAATATATTTAAAAGTGTATACAATGTGTAATGTGTGTTTAATTAATATAATATAAATTTTAAACTTAGAAATAAAAATAAATGTAAATAAAAAATAGTCTCTCTCTAAATTTGAAATTGCAACTGAACTATAATTAATATATTTGCTGATGTGTACCATATTTGAACAGTTGAAAGGTCACAATAATAATATTAAGGCATAATAATAACATTAACGCAAATATGATCCGCTCCGAATCCACCCCGGGCAACCCATTTTGACAGCCTAGGGCTCCCTCCCTGATTCCCCTATATGCTTTAAATATGCCAAATTCCCCTCTAACTTTGTGTGTTTCACACACATGCGCCTAGGGCAAAGTAAGTACAGATCGTAGGTCACAAAGCCGACCATCCGTGGACTCAAACAATGCAATTAACTTTTGCATTTGCAATAATAATCCTATATAATATCATTGGTATTACATTGTTACGAGAAAGAATCAATTTAGTAATAATCACAGTTGGACCTTTCTGGTACATTGCCTGGAAGCCGTCCCACACGCAACTTCCATCGAAGTACTTTATATCAACCTTTTCACGAGTCTGACATAAACAAGCAATAATTAATCTCGTCCCAAGATTCTCTGAATATTCTAAAAGCACATCTAAATATACCAGGATCAAAGAATATTCTAAACATTAAAGAAGACGGCTACAGAGCGTTTAGCTTACAAGAAGAAGAGGATTTCAGAGCGAGTGGCCCAAAAAAGAGGATGGCTGCATTGCACAAGTGATCTCTCTCTCTCTCTCTCTTAAATCTCACAAATCATCAAACGTGTATGTGTTACAGATGGAAGGGAAAATTCGCTGAGATAGATGAGAAGCTCATAGAACCGGCTGAAGGATCCAAGGAGCGCACCGTATCCGGGTAAGTGTTCGATTGGAGTATTTTTATTACTTTCTTTTTTGTTTTATTACAATGTCGTGTGTGTGTGGTGTGTATCTGTAGTTCCTACAATTACATACATGATTCTTAACTCGTTCACATAATATAATCTGAGAGAGAGCTAGGTAACCATGATTTTGACAGGCCAAGGGGCAAAAGTGTCGAAGTTTGATGATCGTCCTGTTACTCTTCGTGGGCCTGATGAAAGGGGTGTTCCGTCTGTCCTGCGCAAAATGGATAAGGATAGGCCTAACGATGAAAATTATCTTATATTCTTGGCCATGAATGAGGTCCGTGTATATCTATGTCATACACATAGTATCTTTCGATACGATCGGGGAAGAAACTGCCCTCAACTAAGTCCATTCGTTCTGTTATACGCTCCTAGCAAGGGGAGACTGAATCATCCAGTTATGGTATCTCATAAATAATGTGCGCTCATAAATATATATTTTCCGATAATAAAAGAAATCCTAAAACTGTTTTTAAACATGTTAGCTTATGACTTTTTGCCAGTTTACACTGACTCTATCTGCTTGATCGTTCATTTATTTTGGGATATATACAGTACTGGAGTTTTAATAGAGAATGTTTTATCCTCCATGTCTAGTGGTCTGGCGTATATATACACGATCTATGCACACATGTATGTGACTGAGTGGCTCTGTCTTTATAAAAAAGATATGTTACAATACTTTACGAATACATTACGTTACACTTGTATGTAACACCAGCCTAGCACATCATTAATAAATATGAATTAATTTTAATCTATTTACTTATGTTGGCTATGTATGTCACTTATACATAATTGTGCTGTTGCACTACATAAGGATCAAGAATGATCTAGATTAGCTACAGTACATAAGTATTTTGGAAACGAGTTTCATCTGACACAAGCCAAATATTTGGAAGGAAGTCACTCGTTAAACAGACTATCCCTAGATTCTCCGACTGAGAAAAGTATATTCTGGCACCATCTCCCGCGAACATTCCGTCGACAACGTCTCTACAATGGCCTCGGGCTTTGGGATGTTTGAGACAGACCCCATTCACAGCCTCGGCATTGATACCATCCGCATCCACATTCTCTGGAATCTTGAACAGCTGCCATGGGATCATCTTTCAGCATCCGACCGTCTTCAACCGTGACTTTGACGTCGTCCTTGCTGAACCCAGGGAGATCCGCCTTGAATATGCCGCCATCGCAACCTCCGAGTTCCTCAGACCCATCCACGGCGACGGAGGGCTTGCTGGTGAGATCCGAGAAGACGATGCTGATTAGATCGCTGATAAAATCCAGGAAAGAATGCATCACTGATGGGATCCGAAGGGAAGAATGCATCGCGGATGGGATTTTAGGGGAGGAATGTATCGCGATTGCCGCTGAGGAAGAGTGCCATTCTCAAGAAGAAAGAACTGCGTGAAAATAAGAGTAGGTTGAAGATATAGCACCTCTTCTTCGTCAGAGTCTTCCTCGGACCCTGATGGAAGACGAAGAAAATGCATCGCTGATGGGTTCCGAAGGGAAGAATGCATCGCGGATGGGATTCTAGGGGAGGAATGTATCGTGATTGCCGCTGAGGAAGAGTGCAGAAAAAACTGCGTGAAGCCTCCTATAAATTGGGTCTGGGCGAAAAGGAGGCTCCGGCTCAAGAGGCTTCATATTATTCTAGTATATTCGCGGATATTCCAGGTTTATTCTAGCATATTCTAGAATATTCTCAAGAATATTCTAGAATATATAAGTTTTTTAATATGCTGACTGGCTTAATAAAGCATTATCCTAAACCCTAAACCATTTATCCTTGCAGCACTGGTGGGTCATGAACTCTGCTGCAATTCACCAGCAAACAGTGGACCTCCATCTCACTGAGTGATCACCTTTGTAGAAAATTTTTCTTTTCTTTTCTTTATTTTCTTTTCTTTTCTTTTTGTTAAGAGTTTAGACTTACAGTTTCTTTGAACAGATCTTCAGCAACATCTGTGGAAACAACGCTACCACATATTCTCTTCGTTATAAAGGCGGTTTGCACTAGTACCGAAAGAACTCAGAAAATCCTCGAGTCACTCACGGAGGTTGATCGTCTTGAGGTGCGGAAGTGGAAGGAGAGTTCAACAGGAAAGACGGCTTGGCATCCTTTTCCGAACCTGATCTGCGCAAAGATCCTTTTCAAGGTAACCTCTAATTTGATTTATAAGAAAGAAGTTTTTAACTTATTCTATGTGCAGAACGAGATCGATAATGATCTCGACAGAGCAGTCACCAGTGCTAAGGGCAATCCACAGGTTGAGGTGAACCTGAAGCAGCTAGTATACAAGAAGCATGACAAGCGTATGCACAAGTTCCTCTCCATCATAGATCCAGACTTGGGGGAGGAGTGGTTCCAGAAGGTGACGAACATCTCTCATAAGCAGTGTCGCTGGATGGGCATTGAGAAGCTGTATGCGATGTCAAAGGCGAAGATTTCAAACATGCTGCGACTCCGATACTTGAACAAGCTCACCTGTTCTCGAATCCAAGGCAGAACAATAAACATTTGGGCTACCAGGCATGCAGGACAAAGAGTGGATCAAGTGGTTCACCTTGGACTTATATTGGAAGGCTGTGCGCGAGGAAGCCATTCAGATCCTTAAGGGGTTGCGAGAGGATGGTGAAGAAGTTGGAACGGATGTCAACTTCATGAGCTGGTTTGACAAGATGCAAACTCGGAGCAAGTGCCTGGTCTTTCAGCCCTTTCATGACTGCATACGGTTCACTTATTCGATGGAGCCGAATGAGTTTTTGGAGCGTGAGGAGTCTGCGTGTCGGATGATATGGAGGTAAGCTTCCATTCCAGTATTGCTACTGTCTGACTTTGTGTTACAGGTTCATACTGGCGAAGAAAATGGCATCATCTCAGATGATGAAGCTGTGGACAGATCATACAAGCGAGCCTCACATGTGGTCGAAGAGCAGAGGAGCTCTAACACCATTCGAACGGGAGCATGTTCCATTCTAGCTCGACTGTTCGTCGCAACAGCCACCAGCTTGGGAGAGCTCACTATTCGACATGCATGGCAATGATCTACCAGCAATTGTTTGGGAGCTGGACAAAGTAGAGGCTATCAAGAAGAGCAAGATGAAGAAGACGGTGCGGAAGACAACTACACCTGCAAAGGGATCGGGAGCGGGACCAAGCTCTTCTACAGCACCTCCGCCGGCAATCGACTTTACAATCAATGAGGTGCAGCCACTTGTAGCTAGTTTGGACATCAAGGACGACCTGATGACCTTCATCCCGACCCTGGCTGCATCCCGTGGATCCTACGACCTGGCTGTGTGCGATATGGAGGAGATGAGCAGGTCTTTCTTCGAGCCGGGTGCTTCCCAGACAGAGGTGTACACCAAGCTCCGACAACAGGTTGACAGACTACATATGGGTGAGTCACAAACGGTGTTCCAGGAAGTGGTAGGTGAATACGGCTTCAACCTCATCATCCTCGACTTGCCCAATGAGTTTGTATATGGAGGTGCTAGCATCAACAAGGACATTGTGCAACTAGATCCGGTGAAGTTTGAGGAGGCCTTGCAGTTTAGTGGAATGCACTTAGCAGCGAGTGGTTTCATGGTCGTCTTCGCAAGTTCTCCTTCTGTTTCGGCAGTGATTCAGGCGGCTGCAGTAATCAACTTGGAGGTTGCAGGGACTTACAGCGTCTACCATGCACAAGGCTGGGGATACCGTGACAAAATTAAGGTAAGCTAGCTATTCAAGTTCAAGTTTAACTTGGTCTATGTGGCAAGATAACTTGTTAGTTCTCTTGGTGCTGCAAAGCTCTGAGAAGAAGTCGAAGAGGCCAAACCCTCTGGCATTGACGAACACGATCCTCGTCGACACCGCCGACCGTTTTCAGGAGGCTTGGTAAGGAAGTACTTTGCTTTGTTTATCCTAATGGAAGTTTGTGCAGGATGATGATTCAACCGAAGAGTGTTTGACTCATGCAACTTTTGATCGAGCGTCTCAGTAGACCTGGCGACCTAATCTGGGATATTGGTTCCGGAACCGGGTCATCGTTGTTAGCTGTCGTCGAGCTCGGAAGTAATATTATAGGAACCAAGAAGAGTTTCGAACTCTTTAGGTTGGCAACAAACAAGCTCGCTGAGAACATTAGACCAGAGGAATTACCTACTCAAACACCTCCGTGTCTAAGCCTAGCTAGTGGTTCGAGAACTGCAGCTTTACTTAAGATGAAGAAGAAACTTTAACTAATGTATATTGAGTAATAAATTAAGCTAATATAAAAAAGATATTCTAAAATATTCTAGAATATTCTAGAATATTTGAGCCCAGGCCTCCTGGGCCCCAAGCCTCCAAAACGGCGGCACTCCTATAAATTCCACTGCTGACGTGTGTATATATACGTGTGTCACAGCTATGTATATCATTTTTACACAATATAAATTGTCAATCGTAATATATAATGGCGGCAATGAATGTGTCCGGAAGGTTCCTGTTCGTGATACGACCATTGTGTCTGTCTGTATGTGTGTCAGCAAGTCATACAAACACACGTGTCTTGTTATGGCATATCCATGGTACATCCAACGGATTTCTAGAAAGTTCCTGAGCAGTGAACACGGTTACGTCGTTATAAAGATATGCAAATCTTCCAGGCTGGAAGTTTTAAGAGTATCAAATAGCTTCTACAGAATATGCAAATCTTCCAGGCTGGAAGTTTTAAGAGTATCAAATAGCTTCTACAGAATATTCCTGTTCGTGATATAAATACGAGGCCTGTGTAACCATGTAATACAACGTATTTTGTTACGCAGAGCAGGCACTTCTTTGTTCCGAATTCATGGCACTCTTCATCACCAGCGGCAAGTGCATTCCGGTCTCCACCATGCATTCGGACCTCATCTCCGAGCCATCGATGCTATCTGATCTCATCTCCGAGCCTTCGAGCGAGCCCTCCAAGGAGATTGCCGCTGTGGGAGATGCAAGAGCAGTGGCAAAGATGCGTGTGGATGGGGTGGAGACGGCAGATGCCCATGTGTTCAAGGCGGCTCTCCTTGGGCTCAGCAAGGACGACGTCAAGGTCACGGTTGAAGACGGTGAGATTCTGCAGATAAGCGGGGAGCGCAAGTGGGAGGAGATCCAGGAGGGCAACAAGTGGCACCGCGTTAAGAAATCCCGTGGCAGCTTCATGCGCAAGTTCAAGCTTCCGGAGAATGTGGATGTGGATGGTATCAAGGCCAAGGCTGCAAACGGGGTCCTCACTGTTTCTGTCCCCAAGCTCGACATCCAGGTTCTAATATAGAGATGTTTCCCTGTAGAAATGTGTTTCTAGAATGTACATATATGTCATGTTCTTTGTTTAGAAGTGGATATGCAGTGCATATTTTATGTATAATGTATATATACACTATAGTAGCCTGTATTATATATAATATGTATGAGTAGGTGTCAGTATACATACACCACTGTTTGTAGCTAACAGTTACCGGTATAACTTTATACACGATTCATATTCCTTGTAGTCCACATACGTACGCTTGTTTGCATCATACAGACGCAGGCAATATTACATAAATGTATCAGCCGTTCCTACTAATAGTTACCGGTATAACTTATACATAATCTATATTCCTTGTAGTCCAGATACGTACGTTTGTTTGGACCATATAGACGCAGGCAATATTACATCAATGTATATTGTTGTATATAGATCCTAAAGTGTTTATATAATATATATGTACACTAACGGCGTTGTTTAGGTGTTTCGACCTAGGAAGGCACGAAGACTCCGAAGTAAGAAATCTTTTGATTTTTAATATAAATTCATATACATGTTTGTATATATTAGTAACCTCTTGATATACTAGGGAGCAAAACCATCATAGCTGGAATGATGACTGGGGAAGGTGTTGTTATAGCAGGAGACGGACTAACATTAGGGGAATTTCCAGGATGGATGAACTTCAAGTGGCTCAGAAGATTAAACATTACATTCGGCAAGTCAAGGAAAGGCCAGTGTTTTATAGATGAAGGAAAATTTGCTAAAGTGAAGTCTGTGAAGGATGTTAAAGTCTGGAAAATCCACAATGAACTCATAGTAGGGCACAGCGGGGAAGTGGACGACGGAAACTATTACCGAGGTATTTTAATTTCTCATTTACATTTATAAAGATATATAATCAATATGTAAAAGGGTACTCACACTATGGTTGTGTAGACCTAATGAAAATACATCATTCCGAAGGAACTGCAGAAAATGTAGCTGAGTTTTTATACGGTGAAGTTACAACTAGGTTCAATGACCTACACGAAGCTCCCAACGATTTTATGGTGGGAGGCATAGATAATGCTGGCAAACCAGCATTATATCAAATATCGGAGAGAACAGACGGGACTGGTTATAACCTAAATCGCATTATAAAAGGGTGCATAGGGTGCGGTTCTCACAGGGCCTATAGAGTGCTCAGGTATTTTATGTGTATTTCGTTATAAATTAGCACACGTACGTATTTAACCTTAATGTTGTAGGAGATGTGAGGCACAAACAGTCCAGGAAGCAACGACGGCCTGTAAGTTAGCCGTAAAACACTGTATAACCCACCCAGGAGAAGCCTGTGGGGGTAAAATGACACTAGAGAAAATCACAATAAAAAAGTAGTTATTTTTTTATCTTTACTTTGCATAGACTAATTATAAAATATAGAAAGAAAATATACCAAGGCAAACACAAATATAAAGTGAATCCGTAAGTTGTGACATTTGCCACACAGCCACACGAGCTTGTGTTTCAGTCACAGAAATAAGAAATGATTGGTCATGGATGAAGGCGTGGGTAGAGGAGATGTTGCACAGGGAAAAAGTAAAAAGTAGCTTGCAGACTCGTGAAAATGTTGATACTACAGTACATATACATATATAACATTATATATATATATAATATATACATACATACAGATAGATAGGGAGATAGCATCTGTTAGAACTGTGATTATTATCAATAAATCGATTCTTTCTAGTAATAATGGAAATACTAACGACACTACCAAGCTTGCTGGATTATCATTACAAATCTAAAGTTCATTGTTTGAGTCGTGAATGGTACTCAGCGATTTGCACTTTGGGAACAAGGCACAAACAAGCCTCCCGTTAAAGGGAGGGATGCATCTGCTTTGCTATTGACCTAGGCGCATGAGTGCGAGGACACACCAAGTGGGAGGGGACATCTTAGGGGAATCAAGAGGCAAACGGCAAATGACTGAGTAAGTTTAAATTTTGGATCTTATTTGAGCACCTCTTTTACGGCTAGTGTTATATCACACACGTATATATAAGTTAATCTTTACTCCCATAGTAGAGGATGCTGTTGTTATTATGGATGGATGTCTTTGTACCGCTCAGAGTTGCCGCCACACATCAGCCTAATTGTGTTAATGTCCTATATGCACGTTGTAACTAAAATATATGAAAATGAGAATATAAAATAATTATTAATTAATATATAAGTTCTAATTCTTAATTAATTATTTAATAAATATATATTTAAATCTTTTTTCAAACATATATTATTCTAAAAAATATTTCTTTAATATTGAAAAGTGCTAATTGAATATTTAAAATTATTAATATTATTAAGAAATGGGACTATAGGGATGCTCATTTTAATTACAACGTGCATTTATCAATAATCGTCTTAATTTTCATCAATATCCTAACTCAATTTGATAATTATCTTAAACTCATGAGATTAGTGTGGATTAAAAATTAATATTAAGAATAAATTCACTAGTTTAAAACTAACAATTATAAACTCACAAAATTCAAAATTCGTAATCTGTATCTTACAATCACCTTGAATCCTAAACGCAAGTGGCCCCACACCGGATCATTAATATCTATTAAGGTAGACATAGGAGTTTAGGGATAAACTCATTTAAGAAAAAAGTAATTAATATATTTTATTTAAACAAGTAAAATATTATTAAAAATTATTTTTACATATAATATTAACAAATAATATATTATATAATAAGTTTATTTATTATATGTTTGTGCCATCAATGGGCATCTTAAATCCTATTAAAAAGGCCATTTTAAATCTTTAAATATGTCAATAACACCTCATCATTTTATTCAAATAATCATCTTAAATTTTAAGTCCATATGTTGAATTAGGGATGAATTGTGCATGATTATGTATGAGACACATGACATAAATAAACTCATTAGTTAAGAATAATAATTAATAAACTTACCATGTTAAGGGTAATATCTAAGTTAATGAATAAACCTGCTAGGTTAAGGATAATAATAATAAAGTAAAGGGTTGTTAAATAATTATTAAATAGTTAAGCCTAGCTTAAAGATGAATTCGTTAGGTGAGAATAACAACTGGGATAATGATTCAACTTAGAAATAAACTTACTAAATTAAAGATAATAATTGAATTAAGGGTCCAACTTAAGAATAACTTATCAAATTAAGGATAACAAGTTAAGAGTCAATAAATAGTTAAGATTAAACATGAGTAAATTTAGGAATTTAAAGATAAACTCACTAAGTTAATGATAATAATTGAGTTAAGGGTTTTTTAATTAATAAATTATTATTAAATAATTAAGTCCACACCTCATTACTCAAATCATATATAATAGCCATAATAAATCCTAAACATGTGTCATTAATCACTCCATCAACAATCATTCTAAATTTGATCTAATAACCTAAATTCATCTAACACCTATCTTAAGAATAAATTAACAGGTTAAGAATAATAATTGAATTAAAGGTTATTAAATAGTTAAGCCTATGTGTTAAAGTTTTAACCTAAAGGGCTAACACATGGTTACCAAGTGGCTATCCAGCATCAACACCCTGTGTGAGCAACGCCAAATCTTATAAATAGTTTCATAAGACTTAGGGTTCTACCCTAAGTCCTTTTAGGATGACTATTTTTCAAACTTTAAAGGATGAACCGAATAGATTTCCATGATCCTGTCCCTAAAGACTTAGATAGACTCATGCCCTAACCCTACTAAAGAGACATGCTTCCTATAATAGAACTAATGCATCATGACTTACCTATTGAGAAATCACCCTCATTGAGGAATACAACCCCTTTAGAGCGACAAGGAATTCCCTAAATAACGACTAACCTCTAAGGGTTTGAGTGGCCAATCATACCCTAGACTTAGGGGTTGTACTTAGTGAGGACATGAGTGTTCATCATCAACGGACACGAGCATTTTGCTAAGTAAACTTCATATGTGTTTATGCTAAGTAAACTTCATATGTGTTTGCTAAGTAAACTTCATGCATGTTTATTAAAGTATCCAACCCCTTAGTGTTGAACTTGAGCCCATGAGACAACCTTGAAGGGCATGTTTGGGCATTGTATTGTGTGCCATTCAACCTAGTGTCACATCTCCATGTAACACTATTTCCTAAGATGTGGCCTATCATGCCATAGCTCTTTAGATTCGAGAGTTACACAAGGTGCCACGAATGTGGCTCACAAATGCGAACTATAGAAATGGACCCACAATTGGACAAGGACATGGATGTGCCCTACTTAGTTGTGAGTGTTACTCCTAATTTGACATGAAAGAGGAGGCTGGAGACATGCCTTAGCATTTGACCTTTGGAATATGTAGTTCAACAAGATCTTCCAAATATGGATTCGCCAACGTTAAGGGTAAACTGGGATGTACCCCTATTTTCTAGAAGTTGAGGCAGCACAGGTTGTGCCTTAACGACACAAGCTAGAACTTGCATCGATAGAAAAATAATGAACCCAATCATAAACCCATGAACTCTCACTACATATACCCTACTTTATTTATGTGACGGAGCCCCCCGCCTTTATTTATGTCCCCTTTGTTAATAAGACGAGCTTATCCAAACCTAACTCCTACCCGAGGGGATGGGGATTTTAGGACTTGGGTTAGGGAAACCCTAGGGTTAGGTCAACCTTGGGGTGTTCCTAACCTTATTTAACATGGTGAACTCATTTAAACTAACCAAAAAACTTAACTGCAACGTCAAAATTGGAGGAGAATTTTCTAGAAAGTAAGTTTTAGCTTTGCTTAAAGTTTCTTATAAGTACCTAATGACATGTCGGACCATCACCAAATACCCGAATGCACTAAGCGGGCCTGTTTCTTACTACATCTAAGCTTTGTTAACATAATACAATAAGTAACAATAATCAACCTCCAAAAGTAAAGAGTTTAGTCATAATAAAAACTATGACACTATGCATGGGTATAAGGAAACCATTGGGTTCAATTGGATTAAGGATCATTAAATAATTAAATACATGCATAATATCTTAATGATAAACTCATCAAGTTAACCAGTAAGTTAAAAGATAATGCTCAGTTAAAGGTCTAACTTAGAAATAAAATCACCACGTTGAGAATAACAACTACATTACTCATTCGGTTAAGGATAATAATTGGGTAAATAATAAATTATTATTAAATAGTTAAGCTGAACTATGGCCATCGTAAATTCTAAACCCACATGGGATGAATGAAGCTTCTTTGAATGTCATGGCACTATTAAGGCCGCTGGATCAGGCATGGGTTAAGCATAAACTCACCAGGTTAAGACAACAACATGGTTAAAATATATATAAATTTATAAGGTTAAGGATAACAACTTGATTAAGGGTCATTAAATATTAAAAACAAAGAAATTTAGAAATAAATTCAACCTAAGAAGTTAAAAATAACAACTGGGTTAAGGATCCAATTTAAAGATAAGCTCACCATGTTAAAGATAACAACTGGGATAATGATCTAACTTAAAGACAAACTCACACGGTTAAGGATAATAACTGGGTTAAAAGTCTATTAATTAATAAATTATATCAAATAATTAAGCCCATCAATGATGGACATTCGTACTAGTATATTAATATGTTCTAATCATATGTAGACTTGATTTTATTTCTATGTTTTAAAGTTTAAGTTTATTAATTAATAGTTTACATATGCACAATACACATTGTGTACACTTTTAAATACATTTTAATTTAAATATTATATTATTATATTTACATATTATATATTAAAATATATATTATTTTTTAAATTAAAATTTATAACTTTATAATGGGACTTCAAACACGATCTCACATTATAAGTGAAAGTTCCTAACATTTATATACTTGAAATTAAATCAATAAAATATCATTAATACTATGATATTTGTTGTTGTTGAATCTTTTTGCAATAAATTTATTATTTTGTTTTGCCCTATATATCTATTCTTATTTGCTAATCTTCACCTTTTTATTTGTCTATAATATAACAAAAGGAACGATAATTATAGTAAATTGTAGAATATGAATTTAAAAGAACACATAAATATTTATTTTAAAACCTTATAAATCATTATCTTAAATTCAAAGAAAGCAGTTTAAAAGTCAACTTAGGCATTTGTAAATATTAAAATATGTGTGGCAAATACTAAAATGTGACATCAAGATTGATCTTGTGTGTGTTTACGTTGTTAATGCATATGAATTCATTTGAATCTCCATGTTAATTTACATTGATCAATATAATATATTATATTTTGAAATTAAATTATTATTAATATATTTTGATCTCATATATTATTATTTTGGGAAGATTACATATATACCCCTAAAATTACAAATTGCATCTTTACATTGAAAGACCTTAAGCACTTCTAAATTAATATATTTCTTAAAGAACATAAAGATGTAATTCATGGTAACTATTTAAAAGCATGCATATTGATTATAAACATTTAAAAACTTAAACAAACATTTGCTTAATTTATTTCTTACAATTCACTTTAAATTAAATGTATTTAATTAATTATATTTCTTTCTTATAACAAGAATATTTCATTAATTTCTAAATAAGGTGGCTAATATTTGAATTAGCTTAAATAATAATTTACATTAAATGTTAAAATATTCTTTTTTATTATTTATTTTGAGATTTTATATTTAAAATTGTTAGAACTTTTAATGGTAATGCTCAAAATTTTATATTTTAAAGTATTTTAAAATTTGATAATGATATTAATGCAAATGCAAATTTTCTTTTAGGGTAAATGCTCGTCGAGGACTCTGCATGCCAGATGTGGGATGACTTTAAGTGGTCTTGGTGGTCGCTAGGGTGTTGTTGCCAACGCTCAATCCTAGGGTTCTAACTCAAGGGTCCGACCATTACTTTGGGATGTAAAGGAAGATGTAGTGCTGGCCTCTACTCGAACATTGTGAGGGTTTATGTATAGGTGGACCCCCTCCTTATGGTGTGCGGGCTCTTGTTGAGGAGGAAGCAAGAGAAGGAAAGAAAAGGAAGGAAATTGGAGGTAGGCAACGATAAATAGAAAAGATGTATATAACGCCTCTTAGAAGTACAAGGTGGCCCCTTTCCCAAAGATGGACGGAACAAGATACATAAAGAAGATGGACTAGAAGGACCCGACCCACTACTTACCTGCCTGCTTATAGTGGATTGGGTGGTACTAGGACGTAGGCCAAATAGCACTCCCCCACTGGTACAACTGGGTCTTGTCTTATTGACTTAATGCGCCTTCCTCACATTTGCCTTTCTTAGTACCTTGGTAGTTGATCCGGATGATTGTATCTAGCCTATTGTCAGCACCACCTGATAGCAATTGTTATCGGTCCATACCTAGTGTAAGTTGCACACTTCGTTGTTCGGCTTCCCCTTTCCGAACTGCCACTCGTTCATGGCTGCTGGTCATTTAACAGTGGTCAAACCACCATCAACCAGATGCCCAAATTTACTCATTGGCATGTCCTCAAGCCATGCTCCCTTCAACCCTATCATACGCTATAGTGCTTGTGGTAGGTGGCAGCTACCCTCTCTACAGCGGCCAACTTTAGCTCCAGGGCAGCAATCGTTGCATCTTGTAGTTCGGTGGCCCCCTGTAGCTTGGCCGTGTGTCCTGCTTGATGTTCTTGGGTCTGCGCAAGTTAGGCCTCCAGCTCCTTGGCTCGCTCGAGTGCGTGTTGCAACTCATGTTCCTTGACAACGAGTTGTTGCTCTTGATGGTGTGTGTGCTCCAACTCCTTGATGGTGGTTCATAGCTGATTTAGCTAGGCTTTGGCTACTCAAATGCACTCCTCCACCTCGTCTTGTTGTGATGAGACTATCGCCATCTGTCCTTCCGGCATGGCCTCCTCGTGATGGGTTGCAAGCTTTGCATTGGCCTCGGTCAGCTCTCGATCTTGCTTTGTAAGCTAGTTCCTCCATGATTGCTACCAACTTTTCTTGGGCTTCCTTGAGCTACCCCTCCTTCTGTTTGAGCCTTGTATTGAGCTCGTAATTCTACCACTCTTTCTCCGCTATGGCATGCTCGTGGTTGTGTCTGAGTTGGTTATGGAGCTGCTGGAGGCCATCATACCTCTCATGTACCTTGTCGAGGCCCATAGCTAGTGTGGTGCAGGCCTTCTATGCTTGCTTCCGCTCCGTCTTTGCGGTCTCTCACTGTTAGGATTTGTTTTCCATATCCCTTGGCTTCCTTCTGAATGGCCCGATACTGTTCCGTGAGCTTCCCTACTATTGTGTTGTGCTCCATGAGCTCCAAGTCGTTGTAGACTGCCATTGCCTTCCCGATTTGATTAAAGGCCTTTACAAGTTCGATGTGGGCCAAAGAATCCCACCAGGAGTGCTAATAGGTGTGGTCGAGCCCATCCTCGAAATCCTCCCCATCACTCACCTAGTCAGCTCCTATAGGGTTTCCGGCCACTCTCTAGGGTTTGGTGGTAACTCAGGACCTACTATCATAGGAACTACTGATATGGATTTCATGGTCGAGGGTCTCCACTCCTTCTTGCGAGGTTTCTTGAACCTAGGCTATTCTTGCTCTGGGGATGCATTGTCTCTCACCTATTTCCATGATGATTCCAAGGTTTTTAGCTGCTTCCCCTTGCCTACTTGGCTTGTTCTGACTTGCTTGCTCTCCCTCCTCCGTGTCTTTTGTAGTGTCGGATCGAAGCTATGTTGGTATTAGAGTTGGAATTTGGCTGATCAACCAGGCGATCATAATGTTGATATGGCCGGTTGTGGCAAGCTTTCGCCATGTTCCCTTTTGGATCATGTTGCTATCGTGGGTTAGTGTCAGGATCATGTAGTTCTTAAGGCAGTCCACCCAATCCACTGCAACTTCCTCCCATGCGTTGCAAAGGGCATTTGTCAATCCCATGGCAATCCGTCTCTCCGTTCTTCTAATGAACATGAAGGCTGCCAGTGCCAAAAACTCATCCATTTTCTCTCCTTCATGCATGTTGAGCTTGGATAGGGATACCCCATTCCTCTTGGTAGGGAACCACTAGTGCTCAGGCTCTTGCAGCTCCTCTAGTGCTAGGCCGCCCTTTGGTAGCTGCAACACCACCTCTAGTTGGTTAATTCCCACATAGTAGAATGTGTTGCTTCCTAAGTCAAATTGGATCCCCAATCGCCTGGTCTTATTGATCTCTAGCTCTGTAGACTAGATGAACTGTTTGGCTATCTCAGTGAACCCCAAGTTCTCCACTTCTACCCAAGGGAGGTTAAAGAACCCGAGTAGGTGCATTTGCCTTCTAACCTCCCAAACTTTGAGTCGCTCGATTAATTCCTTGAACCTGGAGTACTTGGGTGCGATGAGCTCTGTTGTCCTCTCATGTCCTTCTTAAGACACCCAAATCTCTTGGATGAATGCTAGCATGTTGCATTCAATCCATTTTGTCACCATGGTGTTGGAGGAGTGTCAGACTGCTCTATTGGGAGGTGAGTGGACTTGCTACAAAGTGAGAGGAACGTTTATGTCGTCCTTTTAAGGGTGTTGCTGATGTGGCAGTTCTAATGATGTCATTTAAGATGACTGGTGCGTTTACCCTTGTGCCTTGATTGCACAATGATGGCACCGCTCGAGCAACATACATGCCTTAAGCATGCGGTCCACCCTCGTGGACCATGTGACCCTGTGAGTTAGCCACATGTGTGGCTAGGGAAGGCTGGCTTTCCTATTGGGTGCCCCTTCCTTTAGCTCGTGCTGCCCCAACCTCTGTCGCTCTTTCATGGGGTTGTCTTGCTTTGGTTGCTTCTGCCTTGGTTGGGACTTTAACCAAGTGGATGTATGACTTAAGGTGGTTCCCATTGACCTTATGTTGCAGTGGCTATCCATTGGCTCCTAGCAGTACCATCTCGTTGTCAAAAACCTCAAGGACTTTATATGGTCCTTTCCATCCTAGCCTAAATTTGCCCTTCCGAAGTACCTTCGGCTTCTTGTACCACTAGAGTCTCCTTTTCATGTCTCTCTCTTGTTTGACATGCTATTGGTGGGTATTCTTGGTTAGCTGCACCATAAACCGCCCTTCGTCAAGCTATTCTAGTTGCTCTAACATTCTCTGGGTGACTGTTGGTTGTAAGTTGGGGATGGTAAACTCCCATGACATGATGGCCTCCATGCCATAGGCCAGATGGAAGGGCATGGTTCCGATTGCAGCTTTAAAGGTCGTCCATATGCGCATAAGACAAATGGTAGCATCTCTTCCCACTGCTAAGGTTTGTCGTGGTAGAGCTTCCTCAAGATGGTTACTAGTGTCTTGTTTGTGGACTCGGCCTATCCGTTGTGGGTAATAAGTTATTGATGTGCGATGCTTAATGACAAACATGTTGATTAGTTTGCGAATCGTTTCATTTTAAAGTGGCTCTTCTAGCTCTAGCCAGCAACTGAACCTCATTAGGATGTTTCCATAGATGGACTTTGTCGTTTGCCTTGTCGCAGCCTCCTTGTGTGCCTTCACTTTTACCCACTTCGTGGCATAGTCTATTGCCACCACGATGTACATGGAGTGTGTCGTGTAGGCCTTTGGGTTGATCGGGCCTACAAAGTTTAGGCCTCAAATGCTGCCATTCATGCTGATGGGTGGTACTTCATGCCTTGGCTAGCCGTTGGTCGTTTAATTTGTTGATAGTCGCTGTAGCTCCTCGCTGCCCTAGTGGCGTCTCAGAAGATTGTGTGCCACCATAGTCTTGTTTGTAGAATTTTCATGGCTGTCTTCTCCCACTCAAAGTGTCAAGCACTAAATCCCGTGTGTGCTACACAGAGGATCTCAGGATTTCTCATGCTAAGGGACATCTCCAAAGGATGTCATCTCTCCCGTGCATCTAAATTATGTATTTTTTATTTGGCATTCTTGATTTAATAAAGCCATACTTGGTAACATTTGCATTGGGTTGTGTTCCAGTAATGTAGCAAAACAAAAATTAAAATAAGGTAGAATACCTGCATGGAGTCGAAAACACAAGAACACAATCAAATCACAAGAACGCAAGAGAGTTAAAAGAACAAAGAGCCCTAAAAAGTAATTGAATGTAGAAACTGTTTTCCAATATATTAAACTAGTTTAATGTAATGAATTTAGGTGGAAACAGAATTAAATTAAAATAAATTATTAAATTAATTATTTGTTAATGTAATTTTAAGGTTTAAAGTAATGGGTTGCCCTGCTTGGAGTTACGGAGACCAATGGAGATTAAAACAAGCCACTAATTTAATGGTCCGTGGGAACCGCCCATCCGTAGTTGTTTGTGAGACCTAATGTTTTGAAGTCCTGGAACATCGAAATTTAATTTCGGGAGTATTTATCGGCAAAAGTAGTTAAGATTTTAGAAGACTGTGGAAATCAAATTCTGTAGGCACTCACCCTATAATCTTATACTCATAATTGTTTTGATATATATGTATGTAGTAATAAGATAATATAACACTAGGATAAAAAGCAAATATGATCATCAAAATTTCAAACTCACCATTAATTTGCCTTTGCCAAGGTTCCCCTCCAATTTTGTGTGTCCTCGCACACATGCGCATAGGTCAATAGCAGAGCAGATGCATCCCTCTACTCCTTGTTACCAAAGCAAATGCAGATCGTTCTGCTGAGTACCATCCAATTAGGAATGCTCATTCGTATTTCCATTATTACTCTTATGTAAATATGAGATATATATGTATATGTATTGTATTATGAACATTTTCACGAGTCTTCCGTCTCACACATAAACAAAAGCTACTTTTTACTTCCACCGAGTCATCAAAATTATTTAGTGCAACTAATAATTTCTACTGCCACATAAGAATGAGTCTGTCGTACCATACTCATTCCTATGCCACACTCACTTCAAAGATATATATCTTATCTTTTCCTAAGATTCTCTGAATATTTTAAGAGCACAACTAAGTATATTCCCAGGATCAAAGTATATTCGAAACATGAAATAGGCCCTAACCCTATTAGGGTTTTGGGCGCGATGAAGCAGAAGAAGACGGCTACGGAGCGTTTAGCTTACAAGAAGAAGAGGATTTCAGAGCGAGTGGCCCACCAAAAGAGGATAGCTGCATTGCACATGGCTTTACTGTAAGTGATTTTCTCAAATCTCACAAATCGTCAAAGGTGTGTGTGTTACAGATGGAAGGGAAGATTCACTGAGATAGATGAGAAGCTCATAGAACCGGCTGAAGGATCCAAGGAGCGCACCGTATCCGGGTAAGTGTTCGATTGGAGTAATTTTATTTTATAACAATCATGTGGTGTGTGGTGTGTACCTGTAGTTCTTACAGTTACATATTCTTAACTCTAACCCTATTAGGGTTTTGGGCGCGATGAAGCAGAAGAAGACGGCTACGGAGCGTTTAGCTTACAAGAAGAAGAGGATTTCAGAGCGAGTGGCCCACCAAAAGAGGATAGCTGCATTGCACATGGCTTTACTGTAAGTGATTTCTCAAATCTCACAAATCGTCAAAGGTGTGTGTTACAGATGGAAGGGAAGATTCACTGAGATAGATGAGAAGCTTATAGAACCGGCTGAAGGATCCAAGGAGCGCACCGTATCCGGGTAAGTGTTCGATTGGAGTAATTATATTTTATAACAATCATGTGGTGTGTGGTGTGTACCTGTAGTTCTTACAGTTACATATTCTTAACTCGTTCACATAATATAATCTGAGAGAGAGCTTTTTGACAGGCACAAGGTGCAAAAAGTGTGGGAGTTTGATGATCGTCCTGTTACTCTTCGTGGGCCTGATCAAAGGGGTGTTCTGTCTGTCCTGTACAAAATGGATAAGGATAAGCCTAACGATGAAAATCATCTTATATTCTTGGCCATGAATGAATGGGGTCCAGGTCCGTGTATATCTATGTCATACACATACACATACACATACAGGGTTTGTTTACAGATGTGAAGTGGACGAAGAAGTCGATTCTTCGTGCTATCCAGGAGAGGAGGTTTAAGCATCTCTCGATGCGATCGGGGAAGAAACTGCCCTCAACTAAGTCCATTCGTTCTGTTATACGTGAGAATCTAAACTATGTTCCTAGCAAGGGAGACTGGCGCTAGCTTGAATCATCCAGTTATGGTATCTCATAAATAATATAATATCTATTGTGCGATATTAAAAGAAAAGCTAAAACTGCCTTTAAACATGTTAGCTTACGACTTGTATATTTTTGCCAATTTACACTGACTTATCGTGCATTTATTTTAGATTTATACAGTACCATGGAGTTTTAATAGATAATATTTTATCTTCCATGTCTAGTGTTGTGGCGTATATATACACGTATCTATGCACACATGTATGTGACTGAGTGGCTCTGTCTATAAAAAAACATATGTTACAATAATTTATGAATACATTGCGTTACACTTGTATGACACCGGCCTACACACAGCCACATACACAAGTACATCATTAATAAATATGAATTAATTTTATTATAATCCATTTGAATTCTATATACAAACGCAATGCTAGGTACACGACAAGTCACTTCAATATATAATCACAACTTCACATTTAAGATTTAGCATCCTAGTACACCACTAATATTTACTTATTATGTCTAATAGACTATGTGGGTATGTATGCGATACATAATTGTTTTGTTGCACTAAGGATCAAGAATGATCTAGACCGAAGTACTATTTTGGAAACGAGTTACATACTGTTTATTTGATTCAAGTCAAATATTTGGAAGGAAGCGCTATATAAGTCACCCAATAAACAGACTCTATCCTTGTTTTGCCACTTCACTCCTGCATTATGTATTAGAAATTATAATAATTATTTATAAAAAATAAAATAAAATTACATTGAAATATGTGGTATTTGCATATATACCCCCTTAAATTTTAAATTTGCATTTTTTATTATAGGACATAGGGTGGGGTTTTTCTATATTGAATCTGACACAAGAAACTACTGTTATACATTTATATTAACAATGATATATCTAATGTATAATACGGTAGTGCCAGAGGATCACCATGAATTTATAAATTCTATATAAGAATGTAACAAGCTGGTCATGTTTCACACTTAGTTTAAATTATAAAAATTGTATATCTTTATAAATATGAATATTTATATGTCCTGCTTGCAAATTAAGTTATTAATATATTATCATATAATATATAATTTTAAAATGTTTGACTATCTATTGAAGCTATGTACATTTTATTAATATTACTATTAATAATCCTTTTTGTTGGTTTAATGAATCTAATAGTTAAATGCAAGTTGTAACTAAAATGGGCATGGCTATAGTCCCATTTCCTAATAATTAGCAATTTTAGCTATTTAATTAGCATTTTCTAATATTAAAGGAATATTCTTTAGAATATATGTTTGAAAAGAGAATATTCTTTAGAATATTCTATTTTGTATTCTACCCTTTAATAAATTATAGCATTCATTGAACAAAAATTAATAACATTATAAAAGTAGAATGTATTAAATTATATAATATATTGCCTAATATAACAATTAAGGAAGAGCATAAGAGGTACATTATATAAATATTGATGTTGTTATTAAAATATTAATATTTAAATATAACATTATTAATTAAAAATTTGTAGTAGTAATAATATATATAAAATCCTATAATAATATAGTCAATCTTCCATATCATTTTTTAAATTTATATAGTTAAGTATACAATTTGGTACTATTATTAAAGAGTTTATAATAATTATGAATATTAAATATATGATATTTATAATTTTGTAATTGCTTTAAGCTTCAGAAAACATACATTCCCTTGTAGTTTTGTTAATCGTGACTTTATCAACGCTTCTTGACATCCACCCATATCGAATGGATTTAACATTTATAAAACATGCTGGGTCTTTTTGATTGGGAGACCATGTTTTCTCTAGGCATCCATTATATCTTTCGCTCTCCTTCTCGTGTAGCCTTTTTTGTGGTTTGAACCATGCAACCTTAACAATACTATTTTTTGTGATTACTTCAGGTGTGTCGATAATTTGACCCATCCAAATAGGCTGATTATATGACGCATCTGGAGTAATGAGAACCATCATTAGTTTTTGAAGATCCTTGCAGCAATCAAAGTATGCTTTAGGTTTTTGGTTCCTTTGTCCAACAAAATGTGGGGTTTGCACTTCCACATCACTACTGGCTTCTATGTCGTCTGTGCTCAGTGATGTCATTTCAATCTCCTCTCGCCACCTTGTTTTAGGCCAAAAAGGGTGTTGCAATTCTGTACTTGTGACAGTAGGCCCTTCCAACTCTCGAACAACAGTCTCCCAATAGTTGACCACATGCTTATATAGTTCTGAGTAACCAGTTGCCTTATCAGAATTCTTTGGCATCGATTTTTGAACCCATGCCACATATTTTTTGATGCCATCAATAATAACCTCTTGTTCCTTGAGCTGGGCACTCAATGGAATAGAGTCTGGTTGTCCTTCTGGGAGAAGTGGCTTTCCATCCTCTCCACTTTTGAAGAGCATTAAGCCCTCTTTCGGTAACCACTCCTGCTCTGATGGCCGTAACTTGTACTGCATAATAGGTATACCATCTCGTATGGAGAAAAAGAATTGTAGCGGCACAAGGTGACCAACTAAAGAATCACTCCCTTCTTTTATATACTCCTTGAGAAATTTTTTGAAGTCTGGCACCTCAGTCACAAGCAAAGCACAACTTTTTTTGGAGATGCAATTTTCAAAAAGATTCATCATATGCGGTAAGGTAAGTGCACTTGTCCTTTTTGTAAAGTTGGAGACCTTGCTGAAGAACGCATCAATATCTTCATGAGTGTGACCAACCATAAGGAAACTGAGCGTGATTGTTTCAAACACACCTTTGGCAACAAGCATTGACAAGTATGCTAGCACATATCTAGAAAATAAAAGTAAGTATGAGCTTGAGAAACCCTTAAGTAAAATGATTTACCTATTTTTGTTCTCGCCTGCACAATTATCCATCTGTAAAAGCAAATGACGAGGAAGCTTATTTGATGTTGAGGACACATGTACACTATTTGAGCTAGATCCCTCCACTGAACCTGAACTCTCAACAGGGCCATCTGTTTTTTGTGCAGGTTGCTGACAATGCCTCTCATATTCCCAAGTAGCCTCAAGTGCAGATGTGTTCATGAGAGCATTATGTAAAGGTTGAAGGTGTTGTTTCTTCACTTTGAGATCACTGATAGGACTTGTCTGTGAGTGGGCTTCAAGGTTTCTGAAACACATGGCTAACGACCCAATAGTGAAATTGGAGTCGCTAGACCAATGTGGAAGTGAAAAGTGTCCATATGACTCACAACCGTGTCCATGTGTTAGCACACCTGTCAATGAAATCGGAAGTTTCATGACATTTCCAAGGCACTTTGGTGTTGCAAAGAGCTTTGGAATGCTGGTCTTTGAATGATCCATCTTGTCATGGATCAAGCACAGGTACTCTGATGGGCGTGACACAGAAAGCATGCGGTGTGCATAGTACTGAGACCGGCAAGTTTGTTGTGCAATCATGTGGGCCTCCATCTTCCTTTGAATGGTAGTGATCTCCACCAAGGTTTTTGCACAAGCCTCTGCAGCCTTCAATGATGTACAAGTGTCACACTTAGAAAAGCTAGAGTGTTTTGCAATCTCCACATCCTTAAAATGAGTATTCCATATGTTGTTGAAGGTACCAGTGCAGATTGCTTGGAGCCCCATCAAACTGAGGCACTTGTTCATATGTTCACACAGTTTCAATTGAGTGTAGATTGAAGGTAAAACCTTGAGATTTTCCCTGACCCCTGCATTTGTGGTTCGGCATTTGTGAGGCATCCTGTCTGCATTTGCTTCCACAAAAGCCTTGAGTATCTCTATGGCTGCCATGATGTGAGAGCGGGTTTTGACCAAGCCAGTGTTCCCATGAACTGAGGTTCGCGCTCCATCTAGCCACTCATCCCTCCGACGGTAGAACGTGGTCTTTGGGATCCCGTATATACTGTACCAAGCTTTGAAGCAGATGGCCACCTTATTAAATACCATGGATGTACTCTGATAACCTGTGTCCGAGGCCATTCCATCAATACACCCAGTTAGTGCAGCATATACAAACTCATGCCTTTGCTTTTGGGTGAGCATACGAAAGACATGTCTACATTGGGTAATTTCATTCCGGTCTGCCATCTGACAACACTTCTTCTTGCAACAG
>PUQB01001292.1:0-26291 GCA_003024785.1 Selaginella tamariscina
ACGATTGCTCCACTTGTGGATTTTCTGTATTGTGAAGCAATCTCTCTGAGAATACACCTACTCGATGAGTCTGAAGATCTTCGAAGTAGACATAATGGATCCCCTCCATAGATGGGCTTTCGTTGAGTTGAAGAAGAACTCCAAAAACAGTCAAATCATTATCCACAAGTCGACAAAACCACCCGAATTAATGTTGTAACTGGCGACCTCTGGATCCGAGAACGTGACATTGGATGGAACAAGGCATATGTGTCGAGCATCGTTCAATCTGGGTTCGCAGCATGCTTTCGGATGCTGACTAGACTTTCCATTGTTTTGCTTGTCCATGCGATGTGACAGAGGTTAGTTTGACAGCAACCATGGTTGTTCCAATGCGCTTCCCGTTTAGTTTGAAATATGGCCAAGTTGATTCCAGAATCCCCCTGCCCATCTCTTCTCCTGCTCTCGTCTTAATGTCACCTCAATTCCACATCTGAATACAAAAATGATTAGTTCAAGCACATATCCGAGTATAACAGATTTTATTTTAATTCTTACCCAGAATTTGACGACGACTCCATACTAATGACTCGATCTCCTTGTTTGATCAAATCGTCCTTCTGCAAAATAATACACTATGAATACAAATCATATAAAAACGCACACACACTTGTATAAACCCGAATATACAAATAATAAAACAATACACAGAGAGAAGTGGAAGGAATTAACTGTCCAAAGCTCACATTTGTGCTAGTGCAAAAGAAAGATAACATTTCGTTTTAGAACCACCACAAATGTGAGCTCTGGACAGTTTTACATAGTTTCCTAGCTTTTACTCGAAATATTATGATAAGATGATAAAAGTAAATAAAATGAGATATGCAACTTATATATACTAATACACATATATATTCACATGGAAGGTGCGGCGGGATTAATCTCGCCACCCCTTCAATGCCTCCTGAAAGAGTGGGCGGGATTAATCTCGCCACCTTTTGGAGGCCTGAAGGGTGTGCGGATTAATCCGCCACCCTTCTCGGTCTCAGAGAGAACTGGGCAGGATTTATTTGGCACACCCCTTCAGGCTAGAAAGGCGCGGGATTAATCTGCCCACCATGTAAGGGATGGTGAAATGAATCTCGCCACCCTTCTCAGTCCCCTCCATGGTATGTTGTAACCTTCTCCGTTTCAGACAAGACGTTGGGATGGGTTCGACTCACCAATGGAGGAAAAAAGAAGGGTGGCGGATTCATCACTCCACCAGTCGGCGAGATTAATCCCCCGCCCTTCGAAAGGGATGGGTGAGGGGAGGGATTAATCCCCCGAGGCCCTTCCCGCATGCGGGATTAATCCCGCATGCCCATGCCCTGTGCAGAATGCGGCAAGATTAATCCTACCGCCTAGGCCCTTCACACAAGCCATTGGCGGGATAAATCCACCGGATTCCGCGCAGGGCATGGGTGTGCGGCGAGATTAATCCACCGCCTAGGCCTTGCACGCAGGCATGGGCGACGGATTAATCCTACCGCTCATGAGGCTAACCGAATAGCCTGCGTGGAGGGCGGTGGGATTAATCCTGCCGCTCATGACTTGCATGAGGGCCTCGGCGGCGGATTAATCCCGCTGCTCATGAAGGTAACGGATGAGTGGCGGGATTAATCGCGCCGCCGACCTAACCATATAGCGGCGGATTAATCCCGCTGCTAACACATAATAAATGTATATGTATATGTGTGTGTAGGAGAGTGTGTGTGTGCCAGAGAGAGAAATCAGATAAGATTATAGTGATACACACACACATATGTATATGTATATGTATATCGTATGTGTGTGCTAAATAAATTAAATTATACAGATACAACACACACACATATATATAATGTATATATATGTATATGTATATGATATACAGGAGTGTGCGAGAGATAGATAAATAATAAAATTAACAGATATTGTTACACATAATATATGTATGTATATGTACATAGGTATATATATGTGTGTATATGTATACGTGTGTATGCGTGTGTGAGCAAACAAATAAAATCATACAGATAAACAAACACACACACATATATATACAGGAGTGTGCGTGTGTGTGCGAGAGATAAAATTAATAATAAAATAAAATTAATACAGATACACACACACACACACACACATATATATGTGTGTGTGTGTGTGTGTGTGTGTATAGAAGTGTGCGTGTGTGCAAGAGATAAAATTAATAAATTAAAAAATTATACAGATACACACACACACACACATGTGTGTGTGTGTTGTTGTGGTGTGTGTGTGTATATGTATATATGTATAGGAGTGTGCGTGTGTGTGCGAGAGATAGATAAATAAATTATATTATTAAGATACACACACATATAATGTATATGTGAATAAAAATAAATAAATAAACTCAGGAGTGTGCGTGTGTGTGTGAGAGAAGAGAGAAGATCTCACATGTGTGTGAGAGAAAGGAAATTTCACAGCGCCGCCTTCGCCGCTTTCTTCTTGAAACCCTAAGAATATACCTAAACCCTAAAAGGAATATAATATATATTAACCCTAATCGAATATTCTTTTTAAGAATATACTTAAACCCTAAAAAGAATAAAATATAAATTCGCCCTAAATGAATATTCTTTCATTATATTATCAGTGTGTGTGTGTGCGTGGGTGTATCACATACACCCCAAGATATATAAATCATGCGGGTTTAACATGTGTGTGTCCATGAGAGTGTTAAAGTTTCACGTGTAGCAATACATATATACACACATAGTATTACACATAAACATACATACATATTAGTACATAATATTAAAGAGACAGAGTACATATTATGGATCATGCATGATGTGTATATATGAGATAAGAGAGACAATACATATTATGGATCATGCATGGTGTGTATGTTTGAGAAAGAGAGAACATACATATTAACATGGATCATGCATGGTGTGTATATGAGGAGAGAAGAGAGAGAGTGTTAACAAATTAAATTCATACACATTACATATATTAATACACATATAAACATACACATGTATATACACACAGACATACATACATATTACATGTGTAAATTCAATGTGTTACATAAGGTTAGGGTTTAGGATGGATCATGCATGGTGTGTATGTATGAGAGAAGAGAGAGTGTTAAAAATTTAATTTTGTACGATTGCATATATTAGTACACATATATACATACACATATTAACACAGATGTATATACATAGTACATAATATTGTAACATCAGTACATTTATGGATCATGCATAGTGTGTATGTATGAAAGAAGAGAGATAAGTTACATATTATGGATTAGAAGGGATTATGCATGGTGACACTGTGTATGTATGAGAGAAGAGAGAAAGTGTTAACAAATTAAAATCATACACATTACATATATTACACATATTACATACACATGTATACACACAGACATACATATATATTACATGTGTAAATTCAATGTGTTACATACACACAGACTGAGTACATATAGATCATACATGCGTTGAACATAATGTTTTTTAATAAAAAAGTAACATATTTCTCATGTTTGTTTTAGGGCTTGTGCATGTGTGTGCATATGTGTCTCTGTAAGTGCTTCTAATGTGTGTGCACGTGTATATATAAATTTATGATTGTTGTTATATATGTGTGCAAAACAAACATCGAATAATTAAGAAAATAATATTAATAAACACACTATGAACATATTTTAAATTATACATAATAATATATGATTTTATCTAATATATAGTCATATATAGTTTTAATAATATATATTAATTTAATATTGATAATAAGGTTTAACATTGGAATATTTAACTAAATTAATTATGATAATTATGTTTAATATTAGAATATTCTTGGAATAATAAGAAAATAATAAAGAATATCCCATTAATATAAAGAAGATTAATTACTCAAGTAATTAAGAAAATGATATTAATATACACACTATGAATATATTTTTAAATTATACATAATAATACATCTTTTATTAATATATAGTCATATATAGTTTTAATAATATATATTAATTTAATATTGATAATAAGGTTTAACATAGGAATATTCTTAAAATAATAAGAAATTAATTGAGAAAATTCCATTAATATATACAATGTGAATAATTACTAAAAATAATTAAGAATAAGACTAATTTAATTATGATAATCAGGTTTAATATTGGAATATTCTTTGAATATTAAGAAAATAATAAAAAATATCCCATTAATAGTAGGAAATGTAAATTAATTACTCGAGTAATTAAGAAAATAATATTAATAAACAGACTATGAATATATTTTAAATAATACATAATAATATATCAATTTATTTATTGTATAAGTATATATATATATAATAAAACTTAATAATATATAATGAAATATTAAGAATATAGAATAATTACTAAAATTTCGTAATATTAAACAGCTTGAATCACTTGAATGACATTAAATGCAATTTTATAACACTCATTGGAATTGAAGAGTATATATGTCAGTGTCGGTTATTTGTGTCAACTCATCTTAAATTTTATTTCCTGTTTTTTTCAAAAATTTCGAATTTCTGACATAAGTATTGTCGGTTTGATATATAAATTTGAAAAAGTATTTAATTTCCCACTCAAATTCAGATCTGGTTCTTTCTCCGGCAAGGGTTTCTTCATTTCTGTATTTTTCACTCTTCAGATCTTCTTTTTTCTTCATAATACAACTCAGGAGTGACATTAAATTGGGTGCTATTGTTTATAGGAAATCACAGCGCCTTAAGTGCTGTTTATAAGTAAGTATTATAAACAAATTTAGATATATAAAGATTCACTCTATTACATTCTCTTAAAATTAAGAATTTAGGGGTTTAGGAATGCATTAGGATTACAATATATTTCGTTAAGGATTTATCCCGTTTAAATATCCTTCTAACTTAATATTCTCGGTTAGCCAGGCGCGCAGGATTAATCCGGCCATTTCTTTTTCGCCTCTTAGAAGAGGTGGTAGGATTAATCCTGCCACAATCTCTTTGATAGCTATCGCAGAATTAGTTCGAGTAATGCTTCTCCGCCTCTGAAAAAGAGCGGCGGGATTAATCTCGCTGATAACTTTCTCAACTGATAAAGAGTTACTTGAATTTATTAAAAAGAGTTGTCAGCGGGATTAATCCCGCCAACCATTTTAGGAGGCAGAGAAGGGGTGGCGAGATTAATCTCGCCACCACTTCCCTATTTTAAATATTTGTGAGCAGGATTTATCCCGAGATCTCTTTAAAATCATAGTTTCAGAGAGAGTTGTGGGTGGGATTAATCTTACCACTTATTCCCTGTTGTAAGAGTTGTGGGCGGGATTAATCCCGCCGCCTCTTCCTCGTCAGAGGGAATTGCAGTAGGATTAATCTCGCCGCCTCTCTCCGACGAGGAAGATCCAGCGGCGGATTAATCCCGCCACTTCTTCCTCGTTGGAGGGAATTGCGACAGGATTAATCTCGCCGCCTCTCTCCGACGAGGAAGATCCAGAGGTGGGATTAATCCCGCCACTTCTTCCTCGTTGGAGGGAGTCTGCGGCGAGATTAATCCTGCCATTTCTTCCTCGTTGGAGGGAGTCTGCGGCGAGATTAATCCCGCCGACTCTCTCCAAAGGGGTAGAGTCGGCAACGGGATTAATCCCGCCCACCATTCCTTGTCAGAGGGAGTCGTGGCGGGATTAATCCCGCCCATCAGTTGTATTAATCAAGCATGAGATATTATCTCTATACATAATTATGTATTATTGCACATGCATATTATTAAACAACCGCAATTAAGATTTCTTAAAAATATTGCAAACAGATATTATAAATAACACAATTATTTATGTGCAGAACAATATGTTTAATACTAGAGATAAAGTATGTTTTTTTCGGAACAATGAGATAGTTGGCACTGGAACTATAGAAGTTCAAGATGATAATGCATCATGTCACAATATTGCCTAAGGATCTTGTGTGTACGTATGGGTGAACACCATTTACAAGCATGTTAAGGTTCGGGAATGGAATTTGAGGAGGGTTCTCCTGTATTGTGGAATTTGGATGAAGTCAAGGCTGACACAGAATATGCAGAGTCACAAACAAATAGTAGCACGAGTTTACCAAATGATGGCTTGCCTGCTATGATGGATGAGGTGATTCTCTTTTTCATGAGATTGAGGTTGGGAGAGGCATCATCACAGCTATAAATCCAATGGAAGCAGTGTCAGAAGAGAAACTATGGTCCGACTTCGTGGGTGTAGTTGTGACAGAGGTTTCACCTAATGACACATTGCATCCTGGATTCCTCGTGAGGTGGCGAACATCTGAATTAAAACGGCAAGATGGTTCACATATATTCTGGGTTGGATTTCAATAATAACAACCCGGAAGAACAACTCATATTTGAAGAGGTTCCTTACATTGGTCCTATTGTAAGAAAAAGGCGATTCATGGGTTGCAGATCTTCCCCTGCAAGTTTTAGCAAGAGGGTCAAGATGGATACTACATCTTCCGAAAGTGTTACGAGCATTTCCACGATTGACTGCTGCAAGAAGAAGTGTTGTCAGATGGCAAACCGGAATGAAATTACCCAATGTAAACATGTCTTTCATACGCTCACCCAAAAGCAAAGGCATGAGTTTGTATATGCTGCACTAACTGGGTGTATTGATGGAATGGCCTCGGACACAAGTTATCAGAGTACATCCATGATATTTAATAAGGTAGCCATCTGTTTCAAAGCTTGGTACAGTATATACGGGATCCCAAAGACCACGTTCTATCGTTGGAGGGATGAGTGGCTAGATGGAGCGTGAACCTCAGTACATGGGAACACTTGTTTGGTCAAAACCCGCTCTCACATTATGGTAGCCATAGAGATACTCAAGGCTTTTATGGAAGCAAATGTAGACAGGATGCCTCACAAATGCCGAACCACAAATGTAGGGTCAGGGAAAATCTCAAGGTTTTGCCTTCAATCTACACTCAATTGAAGTTGTGTGAACATGTGAAGAAGTGCTTCAGTTTGATAGGGCTCCAAGCAATCTGCACTGGTACCTTCAACAACATATAGAATACTCATTTTAAGGATGTGGAGATTGCAAAACACTCTAGCTTTTCCAAGTGTGACACTTGTACATCATTGAAGGCTACAGAGGCTTGTGCAAAAACCTTGGTGGAGATCACTGCCATTCAAAAGAAGATGGAGGCCCACATGATTGCATAACAAACTTGCCAGTCTCAGTACTATGCACACTGCATGCTTTCTGTGTCACGCCCATCAGAGTACCTGTGCTTGATCCATGACAAGATGGATCATTCAAAGACCAGCATTCCAAAGCTCGTTGCAACACCAAAATGCCTTGGAAATGTCATGAAAATTCTGATTTCATTGACATGTGTGCTAACACATGGACACGGTTGTGAATAATATGGACACTTTTCACTTCCACATTGGTCTAACGACTCCAATTTCACTATTGGGTCGTTGGCCATGTGTTTTAGAAACCTTGAAGCCCACTCACAGACAAGTCCTATCAGTGATCTCAAAGTGAAAAACAACACCTTCAACCTTTACATAATGTTCTCATGAACATGTCTGCACTTGAGGCTACTTGGGAATATCAGAGGCATTGTTAGCAGCCTGCACAGAAAATAGATGACCTTGTTGAGAGTTTTGGTTCAGTGGAGGGATCTAGCTCAAATAGTGTACATGTGTCCTCAACATCAAATAAGCTTCCTCGTCATTTGCTTTTACAAATGGATAATTGTGCAGGCGAGAACAAAATAGGTAAATCATTTTACTTAAGGGTTTCTCAAGCTCATACTTACTTTTATTTTCTAGATATGTGCTAACATACTTGTCAATGCTTGTTGCAAAAGGTGTGTTTGAGACAATCATGCTGAGTTTCTTTATAATTGGTCACACTCATGAAGATATTGATGCGTTCTTCAGCAAGGTCTCCAACTCTACAAAAAGGATAAGTGCACTTACCTTACCGCATATGATGAATCTTTTTGAAAACTGCATCTTCAAAAAAAGTTGTGCTTTACTTGTGACTGAGGTGCCAGACTTCAAAAAATTTCTCAAGGAGTATATAAAAGAGAGGAGTGATTCTTTAGTTGGTCACCTTGTGCCACTATAGTTCTTTTTCTTCATACGAGATGGTATACCTATTATGCAGTACAAGTTACGGCCATCAAAGCATAAGTGGTTACCGAAAAAGGGGTTAATGCTCTTCAAAAGTGGAGAAAATGGAAAGCCACTTCTCCCAGAAAGACAACCATACCCTATTCCATTGAGTGCCCAGCTCAAGGAACAAGAGGTTATTATTGATGGCATCAAAAAATATGTGGCATGGGTTCAAAAATTGATGCCAAAGAATTCTGATAAGGCAACTGGTTACTCAAAACTATATAAGCATATGGTTGACTATTGGGAGACTGTTGTTCGAAAGTTGGAAGGGCCTATTGTCACAAGTACAGAATTGCAACACCCTTTTTGGCCTAAAACAAGGTGGCGAGAGGAGATTGAAATGACATCACTGAGCACATATGACATAGAAGCCAGTAGTGATGTGAAAGTGCAAACCCCACACTTTATTGAACAAAGGAACCAAAAACCTAAAGCATACTTTAATTGCTGCAAAGATCTTCAAAAACTAATGATGGTTCTCATTACTCCAGATGTGTCATATAATCAACCTATTTGAATGGGTCAAATTATTGACACACCTGAAGTAATCAAAAAATAGTATGGTTAAGGTTGCATGATTCAAACCACAAAAAAGGCGACACGAGAAGGAGAGTGAAAGATATAATGGATGCCTAGAGAAAACATGGTCTCCCAATCAAAAAGACCCAGCATGTTTTATAAATATTAAATCTATTCGATATGGGTGGATGTCAAGAAGCGTTGATAAAGTTACAATTAACAAAACTGCAAGGGAATGTATGTTTTCTGAAGCTTAAAGCAATTACAAAATTATAAAATATCATATATTTAATATTCATAATTATTATAAACTCTTTAATAATAATACCAAATTGTTTACTTAACTATAAATTTAAAAAACGATATGGAAGATTGACTATATTATTATAGGATTCTGTATATTATATATATATTATTACTACAAATTTTTAATTAATAATGTTATATTTAAATATTAATATTTAATAACAACATCAATATTTATATAATGTACCTTTTATGCTCTTCCTTAATTGTTATATTAGGCAATATATTATATAATTTAATACCTTCTACTTTTATAATGTTATTAATTTTTGTTTAATGAATGCTATAATTTATTAAAGGGTCGATTACAAAATAGAATATTCTAAAGAATATTATGTTTTCAAACATATATTCTAAAGAATATTCTTTTAATATTAGAAAATGCTAATTAAATAGCTAAAATTGCTAGTTATTAAGAAATGGGACTATAGCCATGCCCATTTTAGTTACAACATGCATATTTGTTGTCCATGACTTGTTTAAGTTGCTCATTATCCATGTTTGAGAAACCATCACTATGTAATCTAATACAACAATGATGTATTGTTTACCTTAAGAGGAACTTGGGAACGAGTCGTACATGAATTCTGAGTTTGACAAATAGGACAACTCTTAATATACCTGATTACATTAGTATGCATGCTGGGCCAATAAAAGGACTGGCAAAGCTTCTTCAACACTCGTTAGTGACCAAGATGACTTCCAACAATAGGCGAATCATGATATGCTCGAAGAAGGTGCAGAACATATGTAAAGGGTACAACCAAACGTAGTATATCTTTTAGATTCATCCCAATAAAATACAATAAACCATCCTAAAGTCAAAACTGAGCATGATATTGTTGAAATTGAGGTTCAGAAGAAGCATTTGCAAATGCATCTCATAATTGCCTCTTTCATAACTCAGGATGGTAAGTTAGTATTGAATATCTAAGGGGCTTGTATTAAATTGAATGTCTTAGCTACTGCATGAGCAAGAAAAGTAAATTCAAAAAGAGGTGCTCGAGAAAGTGCATCCTCATCCACCATCATTTGCCCATGTATGTGCATCACTTTAAAGCTATATACTTGGAGACGTAATGCCCATCTGGCTACACGACCCAATAAATTCTTCTAACATCATGATCACACTTCAAAAGTGTTTCACTCCCATGTAAATAAGTATGAAGTCATTAAAAACCCCAAACAACAGCAATGCATTCCTTTTCAGTAATGGAATAATTTCTCTTAGCAAGCTCGAAGACTTAGTGAACGACTTAGTGAACGACGGTTCTGAAGTACTTGGCTTCGCGTAATGCAAGGGGGGTAATGAAATTATATGAACTTTTGGCTAACTCCGCATAGAGTGATATATTAGTTTTGGTTAGTTTTTTCTAACATTTAGTCTTAGAGTTGGACATCAACGAAGACGTTGATATTTTCAAAGGTGGGGAGTGTGTCATAGTTTCTACTATGACTCCTCTTTTACTTTGGATGTTGACTATTGTTACCTACTGGATTATGTGACAAACCCTAGATGTAGAAGAAACAGGCCTACATAATGCACTTGGGTATCTAATGATGGTTCGGCCGAGTGTCATTAAGTATTTGCAAGAAACTCTAGGCGAAGCTAGCACTTCCATTTAGAAAACTCTCCCCTGTTTTGACGTTCCAGGTTAGGGGTTTTCGCAAAGTATAGCTTGTCAAAATAAGGTTTAGGGACACCCCTAGGGTTTTCCTAACCCCACGCCCTAAACCCCCCTAGGGGTTAGTTTTAGGGTTAAGTTAGGACAACTCAATTTCTCTAAGGGCTGGCATTTCCATGCAGCCCACTTACTCATGTAGGAAACAGGGGGGGAGGGGGGGCTCCGTCACATAAATAAGGTAGAGTATGTAGGAGTGAGGGTTCATGGGTTCATGACTGAGCTCGTTACTCTTCTCCTGGTGCAAGCTCTAGCTTGTGTCGTCAAGGCACAACCCTCTATTGTGCTGCCCTAATTTCCAAATGATAGGGGTACGTCCCACCTTCGGGGTAGCTTACCCTTAACGTTGGCGAATCCATGCCTGGGAGGTCTTGTTGGGATGCACGATCCAAGAGGCAGAGGTTGAGGCTTGTTTCCAGCCTCCTCCTCCTCCACGTCAAGTTGGGTGTAGCACTCATGGCCAAGCAAGGCACATCCGTGTCCTTGACCAACTATGGGTGTGTCTTGTCTGACAGGTTCACATTACTAGTTCCTGAGGGTACACTAAGGGGTTCTAAAGCTTGCATTTAGGAGCTATATTTGTGGCACTTGGTGCGTCTCTTGAATCTAAGGGCTATGGCATGATAGTCCACATCGGGGAAGGCAGTGTCACATGGAGATGTGACACTGGGCTAAATGTCACATAGTACAAACCCAAGGCACACCCTTTGGGGTTATGTCATGGACTTGTCGCCAAGGGGGTTGGATACTCTAACAAATAAGCATGCTTGTGCTCGCGCTAGGGTGCTAAGCCTTGGGCATTTTCTCAAGGGAGGTTAGGTCTCGTAACCAGGTGTGCTTAGGCACACTTGGCTAGGGGAGTGTCCTCCTTGGAATCCAGGGGTTGAACAACTTAAGCTTGTTAGCAGGAGCCTTTTTGTGAAGCACTCGTAAGGTGGTTGACGGTGACCCGTTATCGCGGCCATCCGGCAAGTTGCCACCGGCGCGGACAAGCGGCTGGACAAAATGCTGGATAAGGTAGGTACTTCAGGTACGGACTGATGGCGATCGGTGTCAAGCGGCGGCGTAAGCGAGCAAAGATCGATCGTTCGGACCAACTACCTAGGGTACGTAGGACAGCACGCGTGGGGAGGCGCATAAATGTGACAGGCAGGACTCTGTCATCAGGCGGCGGACCAGTGAGAGAAAGCCACATGGAGCTAGGGACTAGTGGTAGGTACCCACTATATAAGCCGAAAGGCTGGTAGTGGGTTGGGGTCTTTTTGGGAGTCAAGTTTTGCGTCTTATAGATTACTCCACTGTCGAAGATAGCTGTACTTAGACAGGCAATATATATATATCCATTTCCTTCTATTCTCCCCACAAGCGGGCATTCCCCGCTTGCCAACTCCTGGGTCCCGCAATCCTCTCTGCCCAGTCATCCCAGTAGAACTCCCCTCTCACCTGTACACGGACCCTCGCGGCGTCCGAGTAGAGGCCATCCCAATACATTCCACCACTCCTGAGGTAAGGCCGGCGTGCCGGCCGAACCCCCGGGGGGGGTTGGATGCTCTCGTCAGCGTCCTGGCGACCACTGCAACTTCTTGAGAAGCACCACAACTGGCCTGCGGAGTCCCCGACGACCATAAGGTCATGTACTTAGGGTTTTCCAAACCTAGCCTCCCAACCCCAACAATGAAGGACAACAATTGGAATAAGCTTCTTCTTCTTCTTCTTCTTCTTCTTTTGGGAGCATAAAGGAGAAGAAAAATATCTACATTGTTGGACGGAGTATACAAATGAAGAAATGATGAGGCTATTGAGTTTTCTCAATCAAATCAAATTTATTGATTAAACATTGTATTTATTATCATGAACGACAGTTGGTTTAATATGATGTGTGTCCATATGGATTGACTTAATAACGAAATAATCTCTACATATGAATTGAATTAATAATAAAATTAGTCTTCATGTATGCATATATCTCATGTGTTGATATATATGCATTACATGTATATAGATGTATATGTGATATACAAAGGAAGCTTAGTTGACAACCAAGCTTGATTTCGTTGTCGTAAATGTACACATACATATGTGTATATATATATATATTCTTTTTTGAGCACATGTATATACATAATATACAGTTACATATGTATATAAGAAATTTGAAACGGTAACATATAAAAAGCTGCATTGTCATTGCTCAACACCATTCTGACATGATAATAAACTCCTCACTTCTATTGTTTAAGTAATGATATAACTCCTCTTGACATCTTGAATATTTAGTCAGTTTCTTAAGTATTTAACATGTTTAAACACTGTAATATAGCAAATCGTATATATGTGTAGTATAAAGTCAAAGAAATAAAGGCCAATTAAAGTTATGCAAATTATGTTTTTTGGATTTTGATATTTAATGAAGACTTACAAACAAGATTACATTATAAATCATATTTAAGAGATATATTTATCAAATGTATACTCAGTTCGTTGATGTGAGTTGACTCAGTTTGTAATTATATGCTTCGAAAATTGACAAAATATGCTAAGAATCCATCTATATAAATATCATATATTGGTAAAATGAAGTTCAACAATATATATATACATAAATATATCACATATAGGTTAAGTTAAGCCCTACACCAGGTTTAATTAAAATACCTTAAAATAACCTAAAATAGATTATGTAAGGTCCATGTGTATGGCTGCACACACACATACTATTATTAGCATAGAGGGATTTTGATAACCGTCGAATTGGTTTTAATTTAGACCACTCATTTGTGTATATAAGCTAGGGTTTTAGATTAATACAATATACACATTCCTATATTCCGAGCTCTCACATTTATCATAGTTTTTACTATGACTCGACTCTTTACTTTGAAGGTTAATTGTTGTTATATATTGTACTATGTTGATAGACCCTAGATGTAGTAAGAAACAGCCTCGCTTAGTGCACTTAGGTGTTTAAGGGTAGTTCGGCCGGCTATCTTTAAATGTCGCAAGAAACTCAGTTAACTTTTAGAAAACCCACCCCCAATTTTAACATCCTGATTAAAATGAGTTTGGCATGTTAAATAGGGTTAGGAACACCCTAGGGTTGCCCTAACCCGCGCCCTAAAACCCCCACCCCTTGGGTAGGGTTTAGGGGTAGGGGTTAGTGCGCAAACTCATCTCATTAACTAAGGGGCTGGCATTCCGTGCCAACCCACTTACACATATAGGAAAGAGGGGAAAAAGGGGGGGGGGGGGAAGGAGGGGGGGCTCCATCACATAAATAAGGTTGAGTATGTGTGGGAGAGCTCTTGGGTTCATGACTGAGTTCGTTGCTTTTTTACCGGTGCAAGCTCTAGCTTGTGTCATTAAGGCACAACCCTCTGTTATGCCGCCCTAACTTTCAGATGACAGGGGTATGTCCCACCTTCGGGGTAGCTTACCTTTAACGTTGGCGAATCCATGCCTGGGAGGTCTTGTCTAGATGCACGTTCCAAGAGGCAGAGGTTGAGGCTTGTCTCCAGCCTCTTCCTCCACATCAAACTAGGTGTAGCACTCATGGCCAAGCAAGGCACATTCGTGTCCTTGTCCAACCGTGGGCGTGGGATCTTGTTTGATAGGTTCACATTACCTAGTTCCTAAGAGTTCACCAAGGGGTTTAGAGTTAGCATTTAGGAGCCACGTTTGTGGCACTTAGTGCAACTCTTAAATTTAGTGGCTATGGCATGATAGCTCACATCATGGAAGGCAATGCCACATGGAGATATGACATTGGGCTAAACGTCACATGATACATAGGCACACCCTTTGGAGTTGTGTCATGGGTTTGTCGCCAAGGGGTTGGATACTCTAGCAAACATGCATGTTTGTGCTCACACTAGGGTGCTAAGCCTTGGGCATTTGCTCAATGGAGGTTAGCTCTCGTAATTAGGTGTGCTTAGGCACACTTGGCTAAGGGAGTGTTCTCCTTAGAATTCAGGGGTTGAACAACCTAAGTTTGTTAGCAAGAGCCCTTTCATAAAGCACTCGCAAGGTCATGTACTTAGGGTTATCCAAAAGGAGTTTGCATAGTAGAACACTCGTGTTTACCTATGGCGCACACTTGTGCCATTACTAAGTACTAGCCCTAGGTCTAGGTATAACTTGACCATTCAAACCCTCAAGGGTTAGTCGTGGTTCAAGGTACCCCTTGTCACCCTAAAGGAGTTGTACACCCAAATGAGGGTGATTCCTCAAGGGGTAAGTGGCGATGCCTTAGCTTTGTCACGGGGGTATGTGTAAGGCACATCTCCTTGATGAGGTTAAGACATGAGCCTTTTTAGGTCTACTGGGATAGAATCTTAAAGTCTATTCGGGATATCCTCTAGGGTTCGAAGGATGGTCATTCTAGGGGACTTAGGGTAAGACTCTAAGTCTTTTGTTTAACTAGGCATCCAAGTTAGACTCTTGGGGTCATCTTGGAAGACTTAGCGTAGCTCACACGAGGAATTGACGCTGGAAGACCACTTGGCGGCCACATGTTGCCACGTGTTAGCCCTCCGAGTTAAAACTCTAACAACATTGGTGGAGGTGAGGACACCTATAATTGTCCTTATGGAGCACTCGGATTTGTGTCTTTTTGTAGATCTTTTTTATCTTCTTAAATCTAGCTTTTCCATTGTCTAGATCTATTCTGTTCTTGTATATTTCTCCTTTCTTCTTTCCGTCCATGTATGTGCAACATGCAAATCCTTTGTCTGTGGAGCAGCTACTTATGTAATTGTTGGATGTCATGAGGATGTAGTTGAACAATCACTCTCAGTTGATGGCGGTGTTCACAGCTCATGGTACTACTCCTCCTATTCCTGTTGCGAATCTTCAAGTCCGGCCGGATCTCTTCCACGAAAATCTTGGGGATGATGTGTATCATTGGTTTGATCACTTCACTGTGGTTGCCACATATCATTCATGGGACAATGCTCTTTGTTTGCGCAAATTTCCTACTTGTCTTCAAGGGACAGTGTTGCAATGATACAATGGTTTGGATGTTGCAACTCATGGGGATTGGAGTATTTTTCTAGCGATATTCGAATGTGCATTTGGGCATGTTGATCACTATGATGATGCTTTTCAGTAGTTGCATCCTATTTGTCAAGAGCCATCTGAGTCGATGATGTAGTTTGGTGTTTGCTTTCGGAGCCTTTTGCTGTATGTAGATCCTAACTAGCTCCAATGACTCTTGACAATGCTCTATGATTGGGACAACGATATGAGACATCATCTCTCCAACTTGTTGCTTCACATTCTCTAGTTCCACTTCATGTTGGGGATGGTCTTGATGCTGCCACTGCCCAGGTACAAGCACAAGGTTGAAGTCATGGACATGGATGTGCAATTCGTTGTTGGGCATGTGAGGTTGGACACATGTATCGGCATTGTCAACGTTTTCCCGATTGGCGTCCTCCATTTCCAAGGTGGAGGCCTTGGCGACAACAACATCCACTGTAGTGTGCGATGGATTTTCTGAGAAACAAAGAATTGCATGAGTAAAGGAGGGTCTTTATGCGAATAAGTTGGTGACCAATCCGTTTTTCTTTCAAGAGTATCATCAAAGGGTTCACTCAGCACTAATTCATCCGGTCTTTACTTTTCAATCTCAATTTAATAACACGACACATCCTATTTTCCTTTTAGTGTTGGCTAATACAAGTTTGAATTTGTCTTCTATCCCACAATCTGTTGCTACACGTTGCAATCTTTATTTGTGCCGTGCAATCGAACCAATCTTCATTATTTACGGCAACGAACATACTCATGCTTGTTTGCGAAATGAGACTGACATTATTGTTCATGTAAATGATCGTGAACTTGAGTTTCAATCTTTACGCCAAGTCAAGCTTTTAACCTTATTCTTTGTATGGATTGGTTAACTCACAATCATGTCAAGTGTGGCTTTGAAAGGTCTTCTCCTCATCTTTCTTACATTCCTCTTACTACTATTCTACTTTGTTCATCTGCTTCTACTTTTATTTTCATCACTTTTGTTTCACTCTTACTTCCTACCGTCTTTTTCTTCATATTCTTCCATTCCCTCTTTGGATCCCTTAGATGATCATCGTGAGGCAATCAAAGTATGCTAATCTTTTCGACTTCGAATTATCATCTAAAGCCAAGATTGCAACATATCACCCTATTCCCACTGGGGATGCTAGGCCGATCAAGGTACCTGTTCGACGTTGGTCACCAAAGGAGTTCAAGATTTTATGGGTGAATATTAAGAAGATGTTGGAGAAAGATGTTATCTAGAAATCTCAAAGTCCTTGGGCATGCAAACCTCATCTTGTGACGAAGTTGGATGGGAGCACTCGATTTTGCATCTATTATCGCCCGTTAAAAGATGTGAAACTATTTTGGATGTTCACCCACTTCCTCATACTGTAAATCTTCTAAATCAACTAGGGTGGAGCCGTTGGTTCACCAAGCTAGATCTCCCATATGGATATTGGCAAGTTCCAATGGCTAACATGGACATTCCCAAAACCGCTTTTTGGACACCATTTGGCTTGTATGAGTTCTTGACAACGCTCCAGCAACTTTGCAGCATATGATGGATGAGGTTCTTTGTGATATGTTGTAAGTGACTGCCAACTTCATCGACAATGTTTTGATCCACTTAGAAAGAATATGGGAGGAGCATGCATGTGATGTACACAAGGTTTAAGTCAATCCTTACAAACTTGTTGCAATTTTGAAGTTCTTTACGCCGAAGTGTGTGTGAACGATGTGCAATGCTTTCTTGATAAGGTACAATATCTTGGCCATTTTGTGGATCATTTTTCAGAACGTATTGCACCATTGCAAGCATTGCTGAAGTTGTCAACATTATCTCTAGTCTAGTCTAAGGATTGTGAACATATGTTTGCAGATCTTAAGGAGTTGTTAATAACTTCTCCAATTTTGCATACCCTAATTACACTCGTCCCTTCATCTTGTGCCTGGATGCTTTTGATATCGGTCTCGGGGCATGTTGATGTAGCAGAGTATGAGTGTGCCTCGTCAATGTCATCCCATTACGCACATCAACCATACGTTGTAGCAAGTAAAGGTCAACTACTCCACAATAGAGAAGGAGTGTGTAGCAGCAGTTTAGGGTTTTGAGAAGCTCCATGCTTACTTGCATTGTTCTCAAACACTATTGGAAGGCGATCATGCTATAGTCACTTCGTTGTTGAAGCAAAAAAACATGGTGAGCCGTACTACTCGATGAACCTTAAAACTTTAGATTTACAACTTCAAAGTTGTTCATTGCCCAAGGAGTTTCATGGCTAATGCTAACGCTTCTTCTCGAGCTCCTCTTCCACCTTGTTTCTCTTCTTTTGTTCCTAAGACCTAGTTGTTCCAACATCAATAAATTTTTTAAACGAGGATTCGGTACCATCAGCAATTTCTAATGTCCACAAGGTGCAAAGTTGGATTTTCCCTCTTTGGATGAGGTTTGGGAAGTTCAAAAGGTTGAGCCATGGATTCGAAGGCTTCGTGATGGGTTTGAAAATCTTGTATCACTTGCTAATTACTTGCCTTTTATGCATTTACATTTGCAATATCACCTTTAGGACAACCTTCTTTATTTTATGGGGGCAGATTCAAATGATCATTTGCGGTTGGTGGTGCATTTGATCTTCGTTCCATGCTTCCTCCACGCTTATCATGAATCTCCTATTCTTGGTGGGCACATGGGACATCGTCGTGTAATTGAAAAGTTGCACATATTTTTCTATTGGCTAGAGTTGCAAGGAAATGTGATTCAGTATGTGCGTAATTGTGTGTGGTACCTACTCAAATAGACGGGAAACTGCAATGGACTCCAATTGTCCTTTCGAAGTACACGGGGAGTGTTGCGAACTTAGCATTTGATTTGATCACGATTGACTGTTGGCAACAAGTATGTGATTATCACTTTTGACTACCTAACTCGTTGGGTAGAAGTTGGTGCTTTTGCTAGTGCGACTGCTTCTATTATTGGTTAGTTTCTCCTTAATTGAGTAATATTCCCACATTCTTGTCCAGAGCAAATTCTCTCGGATAATGATCCTGCATTTATGGCTAAGGCATGACATCTCGAATGGGGATATGGCACACTTTCACAAATACTTATCATCCTCATATAAATGGTTTGATGGAATGGCTCATCAGGACTTTCAAATGAATGATCGCAAAGTACGTGAACTTTCAACATTCGAATTGGGATGATTATTTGCCATCTCTTTAATATGCTTATGTCACTAAAATACAGAGTTCCATTGGTACTTCACAATATAAGCTCTTATATGATCATGACCCGGTGTTGCTGATGGAGTTGGGTTTTCTCACTTGCCACGAGCTGCTAATGCTAAGTCTTGAGATCAATATCATTCTTCCATTGGTCCGAGCAAAGTCTATTGAACACTTACGCCGCATACAAGTGGGACAACAACAATGCTACAACTCTTATCATCATCCACCTACGGAGTACAAGGTGGATGAGTTGGTATTGATTTGTTTTCCTGAGCTTATAGTACGTGGTTTAGCCAAGAGTCTTCTTGCTTAATTGTTGTGGTAAGTAGGACTGCAAGTTTATGAGATTCGGCACGACATTCAACATGATCCTTCAAAGATTGTGCATGTGCAATGTGGTTAAAAATAAATTGTGCCGTCTACAAATCCACAAGTGTCTCCTCCTTATGTTCCTCCAAATCTAGGCCCATTTACCAGAAAACCCTAACCACCTTCCATCCTTTTGAGATGAGGGGATGAAGTAATAGAAAACCCTAACCACCTTCCATCCTTTTGAGATGAGGGGATGAAGTAATAGAAAACCCTAACCACCTTCCATCCTTTTGAGATGAGGGGATGAAGTAATAGAAAACCCTAACCACCTTCCATCCTTTTGAGAGGAGGGGACCGTATGTACGGCGGCTGCATGCGCACGTACTATTATTAACATAATGGGATTTTGATAATTGTTAGATTAGTTTCAATCTGAACCACTCATTTATATATATAATCTACGATTTTAGGATAATACAGTGTACACATTTTTATATTCCGAGGTCCCACATTTCCTATACATAGATATTAATTAAGTTAAAGGCATAAATGTTGTTATAAAATGACTAGTAAGATAATAATTTTATACATTTTAATAATTTTCTATAATGCCACAAAGTATATTCTTACATTTATTTTAAAATTTTGTATAGATCTCCCTGAAAATCTTTATTAAATTGAATTATGTTATAGTTTACCACTTACAATAAATTACATTTTCTGGTAATAAAATATTTGTTTCACATTGTTATTATTATAAACTAATGCATACTAAACAAAATTGGTAGTAAAACTTAAAATAAATAAAAACAAGGAAAAGAGAAAAACAAAAGCCAAAATATAAATAAAAAGCAAAAAAATAATAACAAGTTAGCCTAGTCAGATCCAGATTCCACGTTTCTGATGTTCCAACACCTTGCAGTCCACAACCCTAAACGCATCCGCCGTAAGGACACTCTCCTCGCCTCCGTACACCACGCCCCAATCTCCCGGAAAACCCTTCTGTCTTACTCCCTGTATCTCAATCTTGTGTTGTGGCCCTGTTTAATTAAACATACCAAATTCAGTCTAAGCATGTATATGTGTATGTGTGTATGTATCTGTGTATGTCTTAAGTGCGACATACACACACACACACATCTTAACCACAAATACACATGCACACCTTAATATAAAATATGATAGTATGATAATTGGAAACATGAAAGATATGATGGTTATAAGGATAAGCAAACACACACACCTTTGAACCATTTCTTGAAGAAGTTTTTCCAGCCTTTAGCATTATTTTCACCCGCCTGTACAAAGTATTTGCTGAGGTAGAGTTTAATCAACTTCTCTCGTTCCTCAACTCCTGGTATCGGAAACTGAAACATAGTTCAATTAAAACTAAAGATCCTTTACGAAAGAGAGAGGGAGGGAGGGAGGGAGGGAGGGAGGGAGCGGGAGAGAGAGAAAGAGGGAGGGAGGGAGGGAGAGAGAGAGAGTACAGAAGTGAATATGTAAACCAGAGTTAAGACTGTTCTTACTTCGTCTATACGATCCAAAACAGCAGCGTCAAGATCACCGGGTCGATTCGTGGCAAGTACGAACACAATGTCGCTTGATTGGTCGCCAGTTAGTGATAAAATCGCATTCAGTGCACTCCTCTGTGCTTCACTCATCCGTGTTTTGTTACGCCTAATATCATATCAATGAGATTTATATCAATTAATAAATTCGGAGAATTTTCACCACATACACAATGCATGCGTGTACTGAAACAAAACAACAGACTGTTATATACGTGATTTATACATAGATGCGTGTTTAAGAAATGGATGTGACAACTTGTCTCATCTTCTTAATACAGTTAAGAAACATTTGTATTACACACCACTTACTCGCAAAGGAAAGCATCAGCCTCGTCAATGAATAGAAGCAGACCCTTTCCACTCTTTCGAGCCCATCCGATTGTTACTGCTTGAGGTCCCGGTGGTGCCACGTCACCACCCGTCATTAGTGCATAATCTAATCCCTGATTAACAAAAACACAGGAAGTTACAATCAAACACTAATTTATAATCAACCCTAAGAATACGAAAACGATAATAAACACTACATAGAACAATAAAACACAAGAAGATTGCACATAAACATGACTATGTATCTATATACATGTGGATCGTGGCAGCTCATAACAGAAACTAAATATACAACTTGATAAAACTGTAGATGTGCTGCGTACATATGTATTTATGTATGTACGTGTTATACCATACTAGTAATCGAAGACAATAACACAGGTATGTAGGTATTGTGTGTGTGTGTGTAGCATTTGGATTCAAGTATGGTCACTAATACTTACGGTCAGTAGTCATTCCGTTGCAGTTAGTGGCTGGAACGATCCACAGCTAACCGAGGAGACATAAACCCTGCTAAAAACCTCTCTTCGGATTGAAGCACACCTGATTCAAATTGCGGGATTTTGATCGATCTAACTGAGATTTCTTGAAGGCGCCGAAGGATGTGAGGTGTGGAAGGAGTGACTGCGCCATTGATCGTTCCGCCGAAGAACCCTAATTCCGTGGCGGTGCTCTGTCCTTTCAAAAGGTTGTGAAGGATATACATTAAAGGCTAAAGTAAATAGATACTGTAGTATATCCTTAGTGACCTTTAGTATATTCTAGAAATCCTCTTAATACAGTATAAATTACATTTAGAATTTAGGGTAAAATAAGAAAACCACAATGAAGCGAGGGAGAAGAGGCACGGAGAACTATGATGAAGCTATTCGTGAGCAGTTGGTAGGATCATCATGCCCTTATTGTGGATCACACAACACCAGATTCGATCACTTTAACAATCATAATAAGAATCAACCTAGATGTTTATGCATGAACAAAAGCTGCAGCAAACGTTTTGGGCCATGGGTGAAGAAAAGGAGGGAACACAAAAAGAAATCTCAGAATTCTTTAAAGGAAAAGATGCTCACAAAAAGGCATTTAAAGAAGAAGCAAAACAATCCCTTACAAGAAATGCCCATGAATCAATTGCGTCAGAATGATTTTGCCCAAGAACAAAAATATCACGTGGGTAGTGATCAATTTGATCAGCGTCAACAATATGACATACCTCAGAATGATCATGTTTATCTTTATCACAAGCAAGTGTACCCGAACTCGATCAACAATGATCGACTTGAACACGTCACGTACAACGAATACTTTGCCCATAATCACCAATATTTCAGCCATGCAGAACCAATTTATGTGCGCAGTGATCAATTTGTTCAACAGCAACCATATTACATGCATGAGGATCATCATCAACAAATGCCCATGAACTATTCTGGCCAAGATAGTGATGGTTTCTCAAACATGGATAATGAACAGCTTGAGCAAGTCATGGACAGCAAATGCTTTGCCCAAGAACAACAACAACAAATGCCCATGAGTTATCCTAGCCAAGAGCAAATGCACTTCAGCGATAGTTTCTTGAACATGGACAATGATCAGTTTCAGGAAGTTTATATACCCAGCAAGGAGGAACAATGGACTGAAGATTCTTCAAGGAGCATGGAGAGAGTTAAACAAAATATCCCCAACCCCAACGATGAAAGACAACAATTAGAACAAGCTTCTTCCTCTTCTTCTTCTTCTGGGAGCATACAGGAGGACGAAGGAAAATATCTACATTATTGGACAGAGTATACAAATGAAGAAATGATGAGGCTGTTGAGTTCTCTCGATCAAATCAAATTTATCGATTAAACTATTGTATTTATTATGATGAACATCAGTTGATTTAATATGATGTATGTGCATATGGATTGACTTGATAACGAAATAAATCTCTACATATGAATTAAATTGAATTGATAATAAACTGTATGCATATATCTCATATGTTGATATATATGCATTACATATATATAGATGTGCATGTGATATAAAAAGAAGCTTCGTTGAACAACCAAGCTTGATTCCATTGTCGTATATGCACACACACACACATATATAAAACCATTTTTGAGCACCTGTATATTCTAGTAATAGTTAACATTTAATTTAGAGCTTATTCTTTTATAATTAGTGTGAGAGAAGACTTACATCAAAATATAAATCATATTTATCAAATGTATACTTAGTTGTTTGAAATTATATGCTTTAGAAGTTGACAAAATATGCTATGATATTTACACATATATAGTATAGGTTAAGTGAAACCCTATGCCAGGTTCGGTTAAAATACTTTAAAATAACTTAAAATAATTCCTATGTTAAGTTGAAGGTTAACCATAAACATTGCTATAAATTGAATAATTAACAAGCAAGATAATAATTTTTTACATAATGTCACGAATTATATTCTTACATTTATTTTAAAATCTGAATTATGTTATAGTTTAATAATATTTATTTCACGTTGTTATTATTATAAACTAAACAAAATTGGTAGTAAGATAATAATTTTCTACATGCATTTTCTATAATGGCACGAAGTATATTCTTACATTTATTTTAAAATTTTGTGAAAATCTTTACTAAATTGAATTATGTTATAGTTTACTGTTTCACGTTGTTATTATTATAAACTAATGCAGACTAAACAAAATTGGTAGTAAAAACTTAAAATAAATAAGAGAAAAACAAAAGCCAAAATATAAATAAAAAAGCAAAAAAATAATGACCGTTGATCCAGTTAGCCTAGTTCCAAGCTCCTTACGTTTCTGATGTTCCAGCACCTTGCAGTCCACAACTGCCCTAAACGCATCCGCCGTAAGGACACTCTCCTCGCCTCCGTACACCGCGCCCTGTACGGAAGCCAGTAGCTTGGCCTTCTGTCTTCTCAGCGGCCTCTCTAAGAAGCTCTCTGTTACTCCCTGTATCTCAATCTTGTGTTGTGGCCCTGTTTAATTAAACATACCAAATTCAGTCTAAGCATGTATATGTGTATGTGTATGTATCTGTGTATGTCTTAAGTGCGACACACACACACAAATACACATGCACACCTTACTATAAAGTATGATAGCGTGATAATTGAAGAAAACATGAAAGATACGATGGTTATAAGGATAAGCAACACACACACACCTTCTTGAAGAAGTTTTTCCAGCCTTTAGCATTATTTTCACCCGCCTGTACAATGTATTTGCTGAGGTAGAGTTTAATCAGCTTCTCTCGTTCCTCAACTCCTGGTAACGGAAACTCCAAAATCTGAAACATAGTTCAATTAAAACTAAAGATCCTTTACGAGAGAGAGGGAGGGAGAGAGAGGCAGAGAGAGTACAGAAGTGAAGAGTTAAGACTGTTCTTACTTCGTCTATACGATCCAAAACAGCGCCGTCAAGATCACCGGGTCGATTCGTGGCAAGTACGAGCATAATATCGCTTGATTGGTCGCCAGTTAGTGATAAAATCGCATTCAATGCACTCCCATCCGTGTTTTGTTACGCCTAAATGCGTGTACTGAAACAAAAACAGCGGACTGTTATATACGTGATTCATACATAGATGCGTGTTTAAGAAATGGATGTGACAACTTGTCTCATCTTCTTAATACAATTAAGAAACATTTGTAACGTGCAGCACAAATATGTTACTTTATTAATATGGGTACAAATGAATGCATATATCCATGCTTGTTACACACACGCACACTTACTCGCAAAGGAAAGCATCAGCCTCGTCAATGAATAAAAGCAGACCTTTTTAACACTTTCGACCCCATCCGAATAACTCTTGAGGTCCCAACGGTGCCATGTCACGTTTAGTGCGTTGAAGAAGTTGGGTATCCTTTCTCTTCTGCCTCTTCTTTTTTTTTTTTCTTGTTTCTTCTTTATTTACAACTGCTATTGAAGCATAAACTAAGTTATTGGAGCGTTTTATCAAGGGTTTGTCTCTTCTTCCTGCCTAAGCCTTTGCTTCCGAGGGTTCGACCCCAATCTTTTTGTGGTGATCCAGGAAATGATGTATATCATTAGTTTGATCATTTTCACGTTATTGTTCGTTATCATGATTAAGATGAGGTTCGTGCTCTTAAAGAAATCCCTACACAATTACAAGGCCCAACACTCAAATGGTATAATGAATTGGCTACAAAGATTCAAGTAAATAATAATTGGTTGACTGAATGCTTCAAATGTATATTTAGCAAAGTTGAGGACTCATATGATGCCTTTCGACAATTATATGCAATACAACAATATCTTGGTGAGTGTGTTATGCAATTTAGTATTAGGTTTGAGGATTTAGTTCGGCGTGCATATCCTAACATGCCTAAACCCATTAAGCTTAGTATGTTATGGCCGACTATACAACCTTAACTCGTTTGGTTCATTTGAGCTCTTCGTCCTATCACATTGAAGAATGATTTTACACTAGCTCAATGAATTTGAGCTGGTGCTTGGTGAGAGCCGTGCTCCCCTCGGGTTACTTACTCCTCCTATTCAACATGTTCATTCAATGGAGGTTGATGCTGTTACATATGTGCCAACACAACAAGCCTTTGTGGTCGACCTCTTGCACATGGCCCACCTCAGGGCCAACCCTATGGACCACCTCCACAAAATCCTCTTGCACTTGCTCTAGTTCTTACTCATGGTGGTTGAAATCCACGGATTCGGGACTGGAGAAATCGGAACAACAAGGGTCAACCCAATCAAGTTCATTGCTAGGTGTGTTAGGCACTTAGACATATTTGGCGGGCATGTGATGTGTATCCTGATTGGTATTCACCACATCCAGGCTGGCGACCATATGTTCCAGATGGTGTGCCTGTGGCGGCCATTATGTATGATGATGAACTTCCAAATAATGAAGCCTCTCTTGCAAGTGAATCTATTGTGGGAAACCAGTAATTGTACGGGCAACGAAGGGATCCCATGCGATGAAACCTTCAACTCCATGCTTTTTTTGCTATGCATATGAAGGATTGCGAGTTCCACTAGATCATCCAGTTTTCACATTTACTGCATAGGTGAATGATTTTTCAAGTCACAATGCTAGTGGATACAAGATCCAATATGTCTTTAGTAGCTACCTTTTTGG
>PUQB01001293.1:0-26178 GCA_003024785.1 Selaginella tamariscina
ATGCACACAATGTATATATGTGTTCATGTACACATTTTATGTTAACTTCGATCAAACTTAAGCTTCAACTTTTAAAAAGAGTAATAAAACCATATTGCCTAAATGGTTTAGATCATAAAACCAATTGGTTATATATTCCTCGGAAAAATCAGCCCAAGTACTCGTGTCTCAATCATAATCGTTTGATTCTGTTATAAAGATGCACCGGAGAGCATTAGATATGTATAATGAAATATGTGTGCACGTGTTCGTGTGGGTTGCTCTTGCACACACACACACACACACGTATTTATACGTGTGTGTGTGTGAGAGAGAGAGTAATGCTCTCATTCCGTGTATTGTATGGCAGATTTCTCAGGTATATACATTCGAATGTATATGCATATGTACATGCTATAACTGCTGAACAGTTTAATACTTGAACTATTTAAGTTATTTATACAAGTTGAGTTATGGTACCTGTAGGTTTGTGTCTTCTTATGTACTGATATTACACACACACATGTTATGCATATGTAAAACACACAGAGACAACATACGGGCTGTGTATCACACACAAGCTCTCTCTTTCTCACACACACACACTCACGCATATGCACATGCACATTTACACACAATGTAATTGCTTATGTATTTACATAAAAAGACGTATGCACATATTATATGTATTATGCTTACACACGGGCACGCACACACACATATAACATGCTGAGCTTGTTAAATGTTAAAGGCATCATGTGTATACACACACAGGATGAGATTAACATGTTAATCTATGTTTAATTTATCTGTTTCGCTTTCACATTGTATAAGATTTTCTATAGAAACATGCATACATGCGACAGAATGCGTGTTTTGTGTGTTGAAAAAACGACATAAAGATATCCTTGCCATGATGGATGCCACATGTACATACATGTATGAAGCCACGTCATTTCTAAAAAGACAATACAATAAGCACGAGCAAAACCACCTTTCCCAATTTATTCCAATATGTATACATAATCTATGTATTGTATGTAAACGATGGACGCCATAGTTTGATCCATCCCATCCACCACGTGCTCTCCTTGTGGTTGATCCATCCCATCACCACTTGCTCGGCTTGTGTCACATGTGTCATGTGGTTGCTGTTATCTTCTTCCCAAATTGATTTCGATAATATATATATATATATATATATATAATCCATCGGACAGATTATATATTGTATATAATCGATGGAAGCCATAGTTATAGCAATAGCAATTCTTTCTTTGCTTGCAATATGGTTTTTCAAAGGAAACAAGGCAGTCGATCTCCACCTGGTCCGCCAGGCCTCCAATCATGGGAAACTTGCTTACGTTAGGAGCTTTACCTCATCAAACCCTTCTTCAATCTATCGAAGAAATACGGTCCAATTATGATGATTAAACTCGGTTTAGTTCCGACCATTGTGGTTTCTTCAGCTGAAGTTGCGAGGGAGGTCCTTTCCACACACGATCTTGTGTTTGCATCCAGGTACTGTATAAGATATTATACAGTAGTTCATGACATAACAATAGCATAAATGACAGTATATAATATTGTAAATATTATGGTTTGGATATATACTATTCAAATATGCTAGAATGTACTAAATTGTTTTAACAAGTTAAAATATTTTTATAAATCCATGAATGCATTAACTATATATGCAAATGTGAAAAAAGGAATATGTAAATATTATTATTACAATATGTAAATTGTAAGCAAAATATAATGTCTTCACAATTTTTTATACATCTATAAAGCAATTTAAATTTTAAATAAATTTAAATACATATCATATATGAATAGATCTGTTTAATATTTTGAGACTAATTTATACAGTAATATATATATTTTAAATTTATATTTATAAGTCTGAACCACGAAGTGTTACCTTGATATTACTTCTTACTCAATTAAGGATTGTATTATTAATTGTTCGTGGATTCAATCTAATATTTCAAAATAAGAAACAAATAGAGTGATTACGTTGTTATTCCAGAATTAAGGAGGAAACTTCTCTGTATAATTTTAAATTAGAAGTCTCAGTTTATTTTATTATCTTAAGTATTGTTAAATTTTTCTAATTTAAATAATGATGCACGTTGTAACTAAAATGGCATGATATAGGAAAATGAAAATAAAAAATAAATATTAATTATTGCTTAAGTTTTAATTTTTAATTAATTATTTAATAATATATTAAATTTCTTTTTTTAAAACATATATTATTCTAAAGAATATTTCTTAAATATTAAAAATGTTAATTAAATATTTAAAATTATTAATATTATTAAAAAATAAAACTATAGACATGCCCATTTTAGTTATAACATGCATAATTTGTTGAGTCCTTTCCTATACTCGTAGAAGAAATATAATAATTATAATGTAATAGCAACTGTATAACATCATGTATATCCTTCAAGGCCAGAGAAAACAGCCTCGAGGCTCATGTTTTATAAACGCAAGGATGTGGGACTTTCGGAGTACGGACAACACTGGAGAATGATGAAGAAGATATGTACGGTAGAGCTATTTACAGTACGAAGGATAGAGGAATCACAAAGCATAAGGTTAGAGGAATATCCAGCTTCCTTAAACTCGATAGTTAAAGAGGGTCAAAATGGAGTTGATATTCATACCAGGTTACAAATGCTTAACACTAATGTGATTAGCATGATGGCATTTCATAAGAAGTTAATTGGTGAGTCATCTTTTGGGGATTTCTTGGCGTATTTGCATGAAATCCTCGAGTTACTGGGGGCATTTATCATAGGGGACTATGTTCCTTCTTGTGGTGGCTGGATTTAAGAGGTCCTATTAGCAGAATGGAGTTTTTACATAAGAAACTCGATGTCACATTGCAGAGAATTGTGGACGAACACAAGTTGTCGAGAAATATCAAGAAAATTGATGTAGAGGATGTTGTTGATGTGCTCCTCTCTCAAGGGGGTAGATGACACTGACATCAAAGCTCTGATCCTGGTAAGTTTTAGGTATGAGTTTAGGGTTTAATCTTACCCCTTATTCTATGCAGGATTTTCTCAGCAGGGTCGGACACATCCGCAATAACAACGGAATGGGCAATCTCTGAGCTCATAAAAAATCCTAAATATATGGAGAAAGTCGCCAGGAGATCGACGGTCTAGTTGGTTGTGATCGGATGGTAACTGAAGCGATCTCAGTAAACTTGACTATCTTCGTGCTGTTGTTAAGGAGACATTTCGTTTACATCCACCTGGACCTCTGTTGGTTCCTCACGCATCAACTCAAGAGTGTGTGGTCAATGGTTATAAGATACCCAAAAAACAACCGTCTTCATTAACGTTTGGGCAATCGAAGAGATCCAAAGTATACATCTCTCTCTCCACACACACACACGGACTAACTTTGTGTTTTTGTTATGCAAGTGCGTGGGAGTCACCGGAGGTGTTTAATCCCGATAGGTTTTGGTGAGAAACCCATTGATGTTAGGGGAAAGATTACGAGCTGATACCATTTGGGTCGGGCCGGGAGAATGGTGCCCTGGTCTGTCACTTGTTAAGGATGGTTTGAGATAACGCTTGGCCCATCTTGTGCATGCATTTGAGTGGAGGGTGGAAGAGGAAATGCTTAGCATGGAAGAAGTGTCTGGAATCACTCTGAGTAGGAAATTCCCTTTGAAGGCATTTGCTACACCAAGATTACCAATTGAACTGTATTAAAGCTTTTCTTACATGCTTTCGTATATATAATAGCCCATATATATGAGCGAACGTGTGCGTGCGTGTGTTCTGTCAGGCTTATGTTACAGTTTGATCTTTTGTCCCACGCGAAAATATTATTTAATAAGTTGATAATTATATGGACTGACTGGTATACAGGTCTGTACAAGTAAGATAAACGCACAGACATATATCTTAATTGGGGATTTGGACTATGACTTGTGACTCCATGTGCTATCGTTTTAAAATGTGTTTTGCATTGTCTATCAATGCCATCGAGTAAAATATATTGAATTTAGTTATGAACAAAAAAAAAATAAAGAAAAATTATTTTTAGTAACTAAACACACCGGTATATTACCAAACACACGGGTAAGTTCTGTTATACAGCCCCTCCCTTAATATATAGTTTAATTAAGTTAATTATTTAATGATTTTTATAATTTAAACAATATAAATAAAAATTAATACATGCATGATTTGATATATATAAAATCTTTTTAAATACATGTTTTTTTCTAATTTTTAATATTTATTAATTATTATCACTAATACCATAATTCGTCCCAAACTAAATTATTAGTCCGTACATATTATTTAAACAATACTTAAATATTCTAATATATATTCAGCTTATATAGTTATTTATAAGGTACTATACTAAAATGCATTACAATATTTTGTGACTGTAGGAATGAATAGCAAAGGTGTCATTGTTTTTATTTTTGAAACTGAACATAAGTTTTATATACAAAATAATTGAACATTCTCCATCAGATTTAAACTTAAGTAGACATCTTTAGTGATAAATCAAATCAAAAACAAATTACATTTTAAAAATTATTTTGAACATCTTCATCGTCTTTGGCACAAGGAAATATTTAAGAATTTAAATTTATAAAATGTGTGTGTTTAAAATTAAATTATAACAACATTAACAACAATAATAATAACATAAAAAAATTCACAATCTTATCTCATAATTTAAGCATAAGTTAAGTTAGTAGTCAACCTTAAATTAAATAATAATTAAATAATATTTTAGAAATATTTATATTTTCCTCGTCATCTTTGGTATTGATAACAATGGATGCACCATAGCACATTATTATTTGTTAATTAACATATATGTGTGAAATATAGAAGAATCTAAAAAGTATTACAACATTGAAAATAAAACATTGTAAGAAATTATAATTTTAATTTTAAATTTAATTTAATAAGTTTTAACATTATGTTATGTTTAAGATATTAAATTATCCCCACTATCCTATGTCAACATGTATTTAAACTTTAAAGTATTTAAATTTACAAAACACGGGTGTTTCAAAATAATAATAAATTTTATAAAATAAACATGTTTCCAAATAATAATGATAATAAAAATAAAAGAAGCCAAAGTCTTAATTCATAATTTCTAAGAATTATAATTTAGTGTTTTATTCAATTCAATAAGTTTAGTCCTAAATAAATTAAAATTAAATGAAAATCACATTACATTAAATGAATATTTTAAACACTATTTATTGTTTTGGCACAAGACTAAAATGAATTCACTTAGCATAATATTAAAATTAAAGCATTTGAATTTCTTAAAATACTTTAAAATAATAATAAAATAAAAAATTTCACTTTAACAGTAGAATACATTGCATTTAAATAATACTTTTAATAAATTCACCTGGTGCAGTATAAGTATTAAGACTTATAAATTATGCATGTTTTAGAGCAATTATTAATAATAATAATATTAACAATAATATTAATAAAAATAAATTATATTTTAGAATATACTTATAAATAATATGCTATTTCATCATGCAGAACTTTAAAATCATTATGTATTAATATTGTTATTTTTCTAAATTTCATTTTTAAGAAAAGAATGGTTATAAAAGCAATTACATAATCGATAATTAAAATATCCGTACATCAAACTAAATGTGTATACACGTGGAGGTATCTTATAAATTTCAGTACATGTTTAATTTACTGAAAAATGTGTGTGATATTTGGAGTGCATTCGCGCGCACACATGCACACACGCACGCACACACACACACACACATAAAAGTATTAATCATACATAAAAATACTTACCGGATTTCCGTAACAATTAACGAAGGAACTCATTTTATTTATTAATTTTTAACAGTGTTGTCTGTAAATGTCATATTCTAAAAGTATTAATATAGATTACATATATCTAATATCTAAGATAATGAATATTAATCAGCAATTTATTCATTTTGTAAACAATTATGTTATACAATTAATGTTTCTGTAAAAAATAAATTTACAAGGACATATATCAGCATATATATTTCTTATAAATTTTATACATATCACATAATATTTTATTTTCTTCTTCTGTTTAAATAAGTCGTGATTAATACTGAATTAGTTGTATAGAAATAAAAACCGTGAGGTTATAAGTTCGACTTTCCTGTAATAATTAAAAAGGATAAAAAGATTTTAATTAATATATTATGTGCAATAACACACACAATAGACACACACACACCACACAAATAAATTGAGAAACTGATATTACATGGTAATATGTGTAGATACACATGTACACGCACACATAAATGGTTACAGAACTAGTTTACTTGTAGAAATGGCAGCTTATCCGTCGGCAGTCCATGTAAATGCAAGGAGCACAAGCCCAGAGAACATTGATAATGGCTGAAGCAAACCCACGTAATGCCCACTTTGAAACTCCGGACTTGCCTTGCAAATCTCCTGTTTCGTTCTCCTTCGTTAATACACGCAACTGTTCGATGTAAACCCTCACTTTGTCCATCTCTCCATCCTTTGCAGCTTTAACAAGCCCATCTTCTATCCTCTTCACCTGAAAAGAGAATGTTATGTGTGTAAACTAATATATATAATAAGTTAAAATTATCTAAATACCCCTGAAATATTACTAAATACCCTTATCAAACTTGAGCAACACAATAATATTTAATAACTTATATAAAAGTCAAAAGACAGATTAACTTAAATATAAGAAAACCTACACTTTATTAAAAAATTAACGAAATATTTTTATTATTAATTTATTGTATTGTGTGAAATTAGAATGTAAAATTAATAAATACAAAAAATTAATTTATAACAGATTGAAACTATAATAAAAAAATTGTAATGAAAAAAGAAAATCCCAATAAATTTTTAAATAATTATATATATTGTAATTAATTGGATCTATTAACATGAATTACAAATATATTTTAAAATTTTATGTAGTTTTCTAAAATATATTCTAAAAATGCAATTTCGGGGATATACACACAAATATGACAGATGAATTTTCCCCATATAATATATGTATCATCAATTTATGTAAATACATAAATATAATAGATTTGTTGTAAATGTGCATCTATCTATCTATTTATTTATATAGAGAGAGCTTGCGTGAGTACCCGATCTGCCTTGACAAATTGACGCCTATCAACAGCTGACCAGATGAAAGATGTCGTCCTCCAGAGCAAGATTCCAACGTATATTCCTGAGATGACATCCACTGTGTAGTGGTGCCGCTCCCGAATCTCTCTTTGTGCAGAATGTGCACTAGTAACCAAAAAATACGATGACCATCCCCATACGCTTCCTAGTCAAAAAACAACAAAAACTTAGCCCATGCATACATACACATGTGTGTATATGGATGATATGTAGGTATTCTGTGTGTGTTGTACATATACATAACATATATGTGTGTGCCTACCGTCCATGCCATGGCTGTGAGTACGGAAACGAGAATATGCCCACTAAATACAAGATCATTACAGCCTCCACCAGCTCTCTTCAAAGTAGTAAACCATGACTCGTCTTAAAGTTAGATGCATTTGGATGCACTGGCCTTAGAAAATGGCCAAGAACTGCATCCGTCCCCATTTTGGTACATATTCTTCAGGATATTCCGGTGCCTCAGCTGCAATAGAAGTATCACTACATATACATAACTAGTATATTATATTATGGTACTAAAGTGCTATTATATTATGGTATACATATGATAGTAATAATGAAAACTAATCACTTACCAAAGGCTGTATCAGTGTGCAACAGATGAGAGATAGCATTGGGATCAGAAGCATAAGGAACATAATCTTTTGTGCCCATGGATGAGGATGATCTGGTACTCTGAACCTTGCTCTAGCACACCAAGGCCTTGCTGAAGGCAGAATTGTACCCACAAATGTTGCTACCTGGATATATTAGCCATAGTTGCATTATTATACTAAAATGTGTGTGTAAGAAATATCAGTACATAAAAAGAAACTACAACAATAGACGTCCATACATACAGAAACGTACAGGTACCATAACTCAGCTTGTTTAAAGTTCAAGTGATTCAACTATTGAACTATTCACCAGTTATGAAGATATATAGTTATATGTATGTATGCTTGCATGTATGTGTATATATGCGAATGTTTATACCTGAGAAGTCTGCCAACTCCCATAGTGAAAAGATATCTTGAAGCAAGCCCTAGCCCAGGAGCTCTAATACATCCTACAACACAGAGAATGCAAGCATTATGAAGAGCATAAGATAGTGATGGAGACCAATAATTGGTGCTCGAAGCATTTCAACTATAGTTGAAGGAAGTTTCTGCACCATAAGAATGTTGAAAACTACTCCTCTCTCTCTCTCTCTCACACACACACACACACACACACACAAAAAAAAAAAAAAAAAAAAAAGCGCTATACCTCGTTGAGTGCAAGTAGAAGCCATTGTCCCACGTCGGGTAAGGGTTTTGCAGTTCTGCAAATTACGAAGTAGAATTTACACCAAAATAATGTAAAGTTTATTATTACTATATAGTACAAAATGGAACACAGTCCAGACACGTGAATGTAAATAAACATCTTTCTGCCTATATGTGTTTATACTGTTATTATGCATATATATAGTCTACATATATATAACTGCAGACACATGTATATTCAAAATTTATGCGCGTGTCCATATTCTTAAAAAAATGCATATATATATATGCGAACAGAATCGAAGTCTCTTTGCACGCCCACACACACACACAAATTGATACATGCATTTATATAAATGTATCTACACATATTCATATATATATGTAACATATATGTGTTCCCCCCCGCTCTCTCTCTCTATATATATATAAACTTACTGGTGCCAATCAATGCCAAGACACTGGTAACAAACTGAACAGAGATGGCCTCCACAACAAGACATGAGAGCATAAAGAGGAGACATGCGATGAAGAGTAAGGCACTACGAAATTCAGCTGACCAGTGGGGATACGAGAGAGAACGAGAGATTGCTCCAGTGCCAGAGAACCCCACAATATGGGACGCAACGTATCGTGCAATGTAGGGGCTGTAATACGGAGATAATCTATGGCAATATAGCAGATCGCTGCCAAGCCCAGTCCCAGCTTTGCCATTGACCCGGAACTAAAAACCCTAAAACAGAGGATTCAAGAACCCTAAAGCTTTATTTATTAAAGGTAAAATTCAATAAGATAAAAACTTACTTTAATTAAACATACCATTTGATTTAGTAAGAAATCTAATTGTTAAAAAAGACACTACATTATAAATAATTATTATTTTGTTTTGAAATTATATAAAAAACATTTCAAAAATAAAATAATATTGTAATTAAACACCAATATAAATACACACACACACACACACACACACATATACATATGTATTTATTGGTGAATCCATTCGATCTTAACATATATAAATTTAGAAATACATTTTTTAAAATTTTATTAACTTGTAGCATTAACATTTTGAATACAAATTACTTTTGTGTATTTATAAATACATATAAATATAGATAATAGTCTTTCTTTATCTAATATAAATTACTTACAATGCAAATATTATACATTATTAAATAATGACATCTAATGTGTTTTTTTTTTATACACGTGCGTATATATATGTTTTTTTTAATACATGTATACATTTATATTTTATTAGTCTTAATTTTTTTATTCTAAGTCCAACAATAAACTTACATAAAGGTTTTCATATAGTTAAAATCTATATTTTAATTTATATATTTTAACAACTTTTAATCTAAATTAGTAAATTAATATAATTTACTGATAAAACATTTGTTATGGTAAGTAACATGTTTAAATATGAATAAAAGATAAAATCGTGCAATACGTTTAAGGCTTATGTGTTAAATGACATGGTTTGCTGGTGATAACGTGGCATGCCACCTAAGCATCAGTTTAATTATTATTAATTTTATAATTAAAAAAGGGATAGTCAGATAAATAAACTAATTAATACTTAAAGATAAATTAAACTTCACAAATGTGAGAAAATGTGTGTACATGCATGTGTTTGTACGTAAGTCTTTGGCATATAATATGGAGATTCAATATGTTAATTAATTCATGAAAGTGCAAAATTGCTTTTCATTGCATAAAAATTAAATTAATTTTTTATTAATTTAACCATTAGTATAAAATTATGAAAAAGAAAAATATAAATTTAAAATTAAATTATCCCTAGAAACCTTGGCTATAAACATAAACAACTTATTAATTAATTTAGGAAAAAATTATAAAATGTTAAATTTGAATAAGAATGATCTTAAGATATATTACATTAAATAATTTAAAATAATTTTAATTATGTAGTGGCATTTATAAATGGAGTACTAAAACATTTTTAATATTAAAATAAATTTACTTGAACACAAATATATAAATAAAAAATATATGATTTCTCACTTACATGAATTAATTAACATATTAAATCTCCATAATGAATGCCATCAACATATAGACACACACATTTTCTCACATTTGAAAAGCTTAATTTACCTTAAATACATTAGTTAAGCTAATTTTTAAAATTATAATTAAGATTAAGATTAATACTAGTTAAACACTTGGATGTTTATCATTAATAAATATTATGTAATAACTTTGAATTGTTTTCTAAGTTATTCAAGATAAACAGTATTAAAAAAGTCTCGACTTTGGACCAGGTTATTTTAATTATATAATAATCCAAAATAATGATAATCACATGATTTATCGCAATCCGTACATTGCGCCGTTGGTATGTTGGGTTCGTCTAATGCCTTAAATTAGGTGACACGCTGGCAATCAGTTTAATTATTATTAATTTTATAATTTAAAAAGAGATTAGCTAAATAAATATATTAATTAATGTATTTAAGGTAAATTAAGCTTCACAAATGTGAGAAAATGTGTGTGCACATGCATGTGTATGTATGTAAGTCTATGCCATATAATATGGAGATTAATTAATTCATGGTGCAAAATTACACATTTTTTAGTTTTTATCTATATATTTAAAGTTATGTTAAGTTTATTTTAATAAAAGAAAAATTCCAATACTGAATTTATAAGATACATAGCATATTAAAAATTGTTTTTAATTTTATATTTAATATATTTTTCAAGTTCATTTTATTCAAATGTAACATTATAATAATATAGTATAAAAAAGCTATACAAGTTAAGCTCCTTACTTTTTTATTATATTTATAATCAGTTCTTAAATTTATTTCTATACTTTTTACATTTTAACATTAATTTATGAATAAAATTGCTTTTTATTGCATAAAAACTAAATTAATTTTTATCTTTCTCATTAGTATAAAAATAATGAAAAAGGAAATTGTAAATTTAAAAATTAAATTATTCCTAGAAAGACTATGGTTGTAAACATGAGCAGCTTATTAATTAATTTAAGAAAATAATTATTAAAATGCTAAAATGATCTTAAGATATATTACATTAAATAATTTAAAATAATTTTAGATATGTAGTGGCATTTTATAAATTGAAATTCTTTTAATATTAAATAAATATATTTGAGCACAAATATATATATATAAATTTAAATGTGTAATTTCGAACTTACATGAATTAATTAACATATTGAATCTCCATAATGCATACACACACATTTTCTCACATTTGAAAAGCTTAATTTACCTTAAATATATTAATTAACATATTACCTAACATTTTTTTAAAATTTTAAATTAATACTAATTAAAGAGTAGCCATCGGGACAACCACTCAAATATTGGCATTGAATATTCTTATTATATGTTAATATATTTAGTATATTCTTATGATATTAAATCTTCATTAATTAAACAAGTTAACTCATTTATTAATTTAAAATAGTTTTAGAGAAGTTTAGATCAAAAATATATTCTCTTGTTAATAAATAAAGAATCTTTTAATTATAAATCTTAATAACAAAATATATATTAGATTTAAATTATTACATAAGTATATAATCATTAAAATGCAAAGATTGTTTCTAATTATTATTATTTTTATTTCTAGTTTTTCTAATGGATTGTATTAAAACATGTTTCAATCTAAAGATAAAAATTTAAAGAAGAACATTTTGTGATATGCATAGAACATCATTTTATTGAATGGAGATTAAATTTGTTAAAATTTGTATAGGTTAAAGGGATAAATGATAACTTACTGCTATTTAATATGATTATGTATTGGTCATTTCTAGCAAATTATTATTGTTACAAATGGTTTTATTATTTTTGTTAACATTTACTTTTGAAATTTATTTTTATATAATTTCAGAACAAATTAATCTTATAGTTTATTCTTAATACTGCTTGTTCCTTTTTACGGTGTCGTCTACTAAATGGTAAAGTAAGTTTTCATCTTATTTAGGTTTTTTTCCTATTTAGGGTTTAATCTGGAGTTGGCCAGTGATGCGACCTCACAAATATTTGTCAAGGTTTAAAACATCACATATAACACATACTTACCTAATATATATATAATATATGTGACAGAGGCTCCATATTCTCAGCAAGGTTTAGAGAAAGGAACGGCGAGATCGCTGCTGCACGCAAAACTTGTAAGTATCTGACGGCATTGGGAAATAATTATAAAGGCCACACACTTTGAAAATGGTTTGTTAATGTAACATATATTAATATGCTGGACTGTATATTTAATACGTTATTTTATTTAGAACTAAAAATATTATTAATGCAGTTTAAGCAATCCTGCAAAACTTCAGAAGAGTTCATCTCCAACCCCTCAGGCTCAATACCCTTATACTCAACAGGTTGAAATGTGTGTTTGTGTGTGTGTGTGTGCGCGCGCGTGGGAACTTGTGTTTAAAACATTAATAAAGTTTTAATTATTTTAAATTTGGTTTTTAAATTACTTTAAATACTGATTTTGATTTTATAGTGTAACTTGTATAATTAAGAATATGTGTCTAAAATATTAGAGGTAATAGTTATTTATATTAAACATCTAAATTTAGATTTCAATTTTATACTATATATTAGTAATTTAAATAATCTTTAGCCGATATAAGATATTAAAACAATAACTTTTACATGTGGAAAATATAAAATTTAACCAATATTAATTTGTATATAAACTTAATCATTTATATTAAACATTTAAATTTAAATTTGATTTGATAATGTAAAGTTATTAATTCATTCGATTATATTTATAATTTTAACAGTTTTAATAATCTTATTTAAGAAATATAAAATTAAATCACATCAGTATTATATTACTGGTGAAAAATTAATTTTGCATAAAATGTTCATGTGGTTTCAAATTTTGTAAGGGTAACCCCAATTTTATATATAAAAAAAAAAACATTTAAGCTATGCTAAATTATTATGTAAATTAATATTTTAAGTTGATTTTCTTATAAAACTATATGTAACTTTTAATCATGACATAAGATTTTAAGTTATCTCAAACATATAGCTGATTATCACGTAATCAAGTTATAAATTATGTTCTAATACATCCGTGGACATGAGAAACATGTTAATTAAATTAATGTTTAAACCATCGTGCACAGATCGTGCAGCCAGTTGCTTACAAGCTCTAATAATTTTCTTAGAAAAATAAAAGGCTGGTGCCAGTTTCAATTATTTTCTTAAGAAAAACAATAGGCGGATTAAGTTCTTGCCAGCTCTAAATCAATTTTAAATAAATTGAAAAGAAAAGATTTATCTGTTCTTGGCCCCGTGGCTCAAATTTAACGACTGTACCTTAATATATAAACTGTAGGTTTGCAAAGCTATCAGCACTTGTTCTTGCTCATATTTCTTGTTCATTTTTATACACTCTCTAAGATCGTTCATTCCAACTTCCAAGGGAATGGCTCCAAGGTAAGAAATGTATGCATGGAAGCAAGCAATATTTCTAAAGTTTCTTTTCTATTTTCATGGTTGTACAGTGGAAACGGCGGCAATGCAGAAGCAGCGGTGGCTGCAGGAATAATTGTTATTGCAATACCTTATTCTGGCAAGTTCTAAAAGTCAGATGTTAGGCTTCCACTGTATTAAATAAATGGGAAGCTTATTTGGTATATTTATAATTAAGATTAAACACTCACAAAGATATGCATCATTATGCCACTCCATATAATGGTTGTTTGTATGTATAGGTATATAAGTTATTCTTTATACTCACATACACATTACATGTAAAGCTCCATTAGATTTTCTTCTTTCAAAGAGTTATGCAAGGTTGTCGATTTACTTAATCTTGTGTATCGCATGAAATATATATATATTTGCAGTGTACATTTCGTAGAGAGTTCTTACACAAAGAAAAAACCTTGCTGACACACACACACTAATAGACATTAAGCTATCTCAAACACATATATACACAAGTAAATATGTATACACTTCTATGTGAAGCATACAGACGCGTCTGCATGTTAAATACGCTTAATCTTTAAGACATCATCGTACACAAGTATGTATTACGGGGATACAATGGAAGAGCATGTGACAGTAAGTTTTATTTCATAGTGATCGGTGAAAATGCCAGCGTAGGAACTTTTAAACATATGGCTATGGCTACAATCCGTCTAAGAGGTCCGTACATGCGAATGCATTCATCTGTATATAAACCAGTCTCAGAGATAGTGGGATACATCCGTAGACAAGAACCACATAAAAGCATCTCACTTCATTGAGTGGCTCATAACCCAGTGTAGGAATACCACAGGAAAGAGAATATATCACACAGTGCCCTCGTTGTGATATATACTGTGCATATACTCCTCAATCCACGCCTGAATCCACGCTCTCCAACACTCCCCCTTGAGCAAGGCTTTGGCTAACAAAGTCGTTGCTCACCTTTACTCCTATACACACAGGAAGAAGTGAGAAGAGATAAAAAATAACAACCATGACTCTCCCTCTTGCCTCCCATGAGAGCAGTAACACAACCTTGAAACTTCTCCTCTTGAGAGAAAACCAGCACACCTTCCTTCTCCCCTCAGAAACTCGAACGACACATGTCTAGAGAGGCTCCATGTTTAAGGAAATCCGTGAAAGACTTCTAAGGGGGTCTTGGCGAAAAGGAGGCTCCCGCTCCGGAGGCTTCGTATTATTCTAGTATATTCGCAGATATTCCAAGTATATTCTAGTATATTCTCAAGAATATTCTAAAATATATAAGTTTTTTTAATGTGCCGACTGGCTTAATATTTGCCGACCAACAAATAAATCATTTAAATTTTTAGAAATTTTTTTGAATACTTTATAAAAAAGTTCAATAAGTTACTATTAAATAAAGCATTTTATGTAAACCATTTATCCTTGTAACACCGGTGAGTCATGAACTTTGTTGCAATTCACCAGCAAACGATGGACCTCCATTTGACTGAGCGATCGCTTTTGTAAAAAATATGTGACATCCAGGATGGACCTCCATCTGACTGAGCGATCGCTTTTGTAAAAAATATGTGACATCCAGGTTCAAGCCAAGCACACGGCTGTAGACGAAGTATATGTGTACACATGGGCTCCAACTTTTGCTCTTCTGAAAGGTAGAACAATTGCATGTAGATAAGTATTAATAGTCACCTTTGCAGAGTATTTTTGACACAACGAAAGCCTCCTTCCGTCCTCTAACTGTCACTTCAACATTTCTCACACGACCTAAAAACGTCTTGGCCTTGCAGAAATTCTTCTCTTGTTCCTTAGACATTTTTGTTGGAGTCCGGACCATGTCCTTCGAAAGGTGGAATTGTTGTAGATCCAGCTCCACGTGGTGGCGATGGTGTTTTGTCCTTCTGACCCTCATTACTCTTCCTGCCGTCCCCTGTAAACCTTCCAGAACAAAGCCTGCATCCTATAGTTCTCTGACCTCCTCACTTGTCAGCTTCGTTTCCTTGAGCACAGGCCAAACCGTTGGTGGTGTTGGAACTCTTGTCTGAAGAATTTTGCCGTTTGGCCGCGTGAAACACCCTGAATCTTTTGGGCAGAACCACATCATCTGTTGTACATACTCCTCATTCCCCAAGGCATCATGTACATTCATTTTCCATAGAATCCTGGTGCTGGCACTTGCTTGGATAACCGATTGGTTTTCCACACAGAGCAGTTCCTTCCTGATTCATCCCCAAACACTTAACCTTACTAGATGCTCCGATTCGTCTGATGGCCCACTCTGTTTGTGCAATCTCTCTCTCAAAACCTCTTCGAACCTTAACCTCTTTCTCCTGTTGTTTTGGACCACCCGCTCTGTGTACTCTACATCATGTCTGTGTGAACGTCGAGCATCAGACTGTTCTGTTCCTGTGACTGTTCTCCTAACAGTTTGCACTCGAACATTAGTGGTACTGTGAACTCCGGGCTGGTCAAGTGTTCCTCGTCTTCCACCACATTGATAATTGTTGATGGAGATACACTTTTCCCCTCAGAGAGTTTGCGTTGCACTCGTTTCAACAGAGTTTCCTTCGAAGGACCTGACCCTGTATACCTCCCTTCTATTGCCGCTTTCACCTTCGCACTCTGCATAACTGCATCGGTGAGGTCTAACATTGTCGCCTCCAGCAATGGTACTCTTTTGGCCAATCTTGCTCTTCTTGCTCTCGCGTGAATCAGCACCATGTGGTTGTTGGGGACTCCGCAGGCCAGATGTGGTGCTTCTCAGGAAGCTGCAGTGGTCGCCAGGATGCTGTTGAGGGCATCCAACCCTGGGGGTTCAGCCGACAAGCTGGGCCTTACCTCAGGAGTAATGGAACGTATTGGATGGCCTCTACCCGGATGCCACGAGGGTCCGTGTACAGGTAAGGGGGAGTTTTACTGAGATGACTGGGCAGAGTGTTGCGGGGCCCAGGAGTCGGGCAAGCAGGGACCACCCGCTTGTGAGGTGAATAGAAGGAAAATAAATATATAATGCCTGTTTGAGTACAAACTATCTCTGACAGTGGAGCAAGATATAAGACGCAGACTTGACTCCAAAAAAACCCCGACCCACTACCCGCTTTCCGGCTTATATAGTGAGTTACCTACCGCTAGACACTAGGTACATGTGGCGCCTTCCCACTGGTCTGCCGCCTAGTGACAGAGTCCTGCCTGCCACATTTATGCGCCTCCCCCGCGTGCTGTCCTTCGTACCCTGGGTAGTTGGTCTGGACGATCGGATCTTTGCCTGGTTACGCCGCCGCCTGACACTGATTGCCATTAGTCTGTACCTGAAGTACCTCCCTTATCCAGCGCTTTGTCTTGTCGCTCGTCTGCGCCGATGGACGTCCCGCCAGCTGGCCGTGTGACGGTGTCGGGCCACCATCAACCACCATGCAGTTCCATCCCTAAAACATGTATGACGTGAATGAAAGGTATTGGCAACTTTGTCTTCAGCTCCAGAAGACCCTCATAACCCTCTCTAACGTGTGTCTCCTTCTGTCTTGATTGGAGTCCTAAAGAAAAGGTCACGTCAGTGTGTAGAGATCTAAAGAAAAATACCTTCGATGGTTTTTTAGAGGTTCAAGTTTTGAGAGTAAACTAGTGTACGAGACTTCTCCTTCTTCCTTGAAAAGTTCTTCAAAGATGAGCTCACGTGCAGCTTGAAACTCAATCACTCATTGATTGGTTCGCGGACTACTCTTTACCACGTTGCTGACACTAGATCTGGCACACTGAACGTTTGAAGCTGACACTGAGGGGCTAATTGGATGCTGATGAACACCTCTGTGAATGAACAACCTTGTAAAAGAAATGTCGTCTGGTAGAATGTAGTACACATAAGCCGGACAAGTGTGCACTAGCAATGGCTCCTCTCTACAATGCTTACATTTCATGCCTATTACTTTGCTTGTCTCAGTTGTCTTTGCCTTCTCCATAGCACCCTTGAAATGACATTCATTTGCTTTCTTCTCAAAAGCCAAGTAGGGGCAAGTAGGATTGATGCATTTGAGATGTCTGACACATGAACTTTGATTGACTCGCGCCGAAACATGCCAGTGTGTTGTGCTCGGTGTGTCCAGCCATCCTTGCGATTCATCCCCAAGTACTTCTCTGTGCTTTCTTTCTTTGGAGGAAGTTTGTAAATGACATTTCCATTGTATATCTGCGGTAGTTCAGAGACTTGTTTAACTTTAGACGAACCAATGAGATCCTTCCCTATCCTACATTTGTCTGCTCTTAGAAGACACACCAGCATGGATTCCTCACACTCCTTTGTCCGCAACTTGAACAACGGTCCCTTAGCCGGGCATAATGTGTAAAAGACAAACTGGTTTGATGCATTGCCTTTTGGTAACAATCCACATCTTCTCCAGAACTCGCAAAAACTGGCATCAATTGAACCACATGTATACTGAACCAACAAGGAATGTTGAAGCAAAGTGAAGATCATGTTCAAACACAAAAGCATTTCTCTTCATCGATTGGGAAATCTTTATCAATGCCTTCATAGGTAACTCTGGCCATGACAACGCAAGGAGAAAGCTCGGTGGTTTAGGAAAGCAAAGAAAAGATTAAACACACTCTCGTTCGCCAAAAAAAATTATAATCGTTGATAATAAACATGAATACACTTTTGTATATAATTAATTCTACGCTGCCCAGCTCACAGTGTTCTTAATGCTGTCTTCTCTAGTATTACCGATTTAATTTAATTACTACCTTTTATGATTTGAAATATCTTCACTTTACCAATTATTCACATATTTTAATATTAACCCTAAATATTAATGTCACATTTATTCCGTAGGGTTCACTGTTTTCATTGCGGCTAGGGTTTTTGGTAGATAGGGTTTACTGTTTCCATGCGGCTAGGGTTTTTTTAATCTTAGATCTGATATTGAAATCTCCTCCAAGGGGCTTGAGAGGAGCGGCGCCATCCATTTCGAGTTGATTCGTGCAGCGCCCAAGTAAATAATCGAGATTTCTGTGCCGATTTAGATTGTCAGCACTATCCTGTTCAGTCGGCGGCCACAAGGTATGTGCAATTTTTTATTTTATGATTTGCGGCTCAAATAATTTATTTTTCAGAGTTAAAGGGTCTTGCCGTGTGAGAGAGACGGCACCATCTGGTTCAGTCGGTAGCCACAAGGTATTTTTAATTTGTTTATTTTTTGCTTTGCGGCTCAAGTATCCGTATCACAATGTTTTTTTTTTTAGAGTTAATGGGTCTTCCCATTTGTGTCGAATCCCAGAGATAAAGGTCTTCCCATTTGTGCCGACTGAGAGTGACGGCACCTCCTGCTCAGTCGGCAGCCACAAGGTATTTTCAATTTGTTTATTTTTTGTTTGGGCTCAAGTATCCATATCACAATGTTTTTTTTTTCAGAGTTAATGGGTCTTCCCATTTGTGTCGGAACCCAGAGATAAAGGGTCTTCCCATTTGTGCCGATTGAGAGTGACGGCACCATCCTGGTTCAGTCGGCAGCCACAAGGTATTTTCAATTTGTTTATTTTTTGCTTTGCGGTCAAGTATCCATTTCACAATGTTTTTTTTTCAGAGTTAATGGGTCTTCCCATTTGTGCCGTTGAGAGGACGGCACCATCCTAGCTCAGTCGGCATACTTCTTACATTATCTCTTCAGTGCCGTCTGAGAGGGTCGGCACCAACCTGTCTAGTCGGCAGGATTGCTCTTCTACTTTTCTGTGCGACTGAGAGGGTCGGCACCATCTAGCTTGAGTCGGCAGCCACAAGGTTAGTCATCTTTGATTTTTATTTTTTATTTTGTCTCCTAATCAATTGACTTGTGTGTTTGCTTTCCAGAGTTTACAAAATGGTGAAGCTTCAAAACGTCTACTAGAGACTGCGCCTGATGAAGAGCCACGGGAAGAGAAGAGGATATCGAAGCACAAGCGAGGCAAGAGAGGAGAACCATCTAATGTAGCAAAGGAGGATCCTCCAGTGACTCAGTCTGAAGTAGTACCAGTTGAGCAGGAGCAGCCTCCATCAACCATCACAGATTTCCCGAGAGCTCGTCGCAGTTGCCTCCTTCATCCACTGAGGTTACAGTCCTGAACGAGCAAGTGCAGATGACAGAGGCAGTTGAAGCTAGCGAGGACGACTTGGAGGAGGCAGTCAGCAAAAAGAGAGGCCACGGGAAAGCTGATCCAAAAGGCAAGAAGGCGAAGAGCGATAAGGAGCCGAAGGAGTTATACAGCATACCGGCTAGCCTGCATTTGGAGAGCTCAGCGAACCTGCTCACAAAATTACTATCAAGGGACTTGGTGATCCTCCTGATGTGCCCATCTGTAGAATGCATTCGAACGAGGTGGTTCGATGAGTGAACCCAGGGACTTGGACATGCTGGTGTCATCATTGAAGAAGGCTGGTTATCTACGCAACACGGTTGTTCATTCTGTCCATCGGAGATCCACTCACTGCTAGGAGCTATCATAGTGTCGAAGGACATGGTTCAGTACAGCAGCACCGATCTTTCGAGCAAGCTCTTACTCAACCGGAGTACAAATAGTGGGCTTCGAGGCTCTCAAACCGGAAGTTCAGCTGCTGGATGGAACCATAGGCTATAGGCTTTGCAGAAGCTCTATCGGGAGGATGCAGAGGACAACCAGTGATGGCTATTCGCATTCGATCGAGTTTCATCTCCACGGAGAACCTCGACAATCTTCAACTGGTTTCGATGTTCCAATCATAAACATGTGAGTATTTTTTTTCTTTTCGTTAAGGGTCTAGACTTACAGTTTCATTGAACAATCTTCAGCAACATCTGTGGAAACAACACTACCACATATTCTCCTCGCTGTAAAGGCGGTCTGCACTAGTACCGAAGGAACTCAGAAAATCCTTGAGTCACTCACGAGGTTGATCGTCTTGAGGTGGAAGTGGAAGGAGAGTTCAACAGGAAAGACGGCTTGGCATCCTCTTCCACCTGATCTGTGCAAAGATCCTTTTCAAGGTAACCTCCATTTGATTTATAGGAAAGAAGTTTTTAACTTATTCTATGTGCAGAACGATGATCTCGATAGAGCAGTCCCAGTGCTAAAGGCAATCCACAACTTGAGCTAACCTGAAGCAGCTAGTGTACAAGAAGCATGACAAGCGTATGCACAAGTTCCTCTCTATCATAGACCCAGAGTTGGGGGAGGAGTGGTTCCAGAAGGTGACGAACATCTCTCATAAGCAGTGTCGCTGGATGGGCATTGAGAAGTGTACGCGATGTCAAAGTGAAGATTTCAAACATGCTGCGACTCCGATACTTGAACAAGCTCACTCGTCTCGAATCCAAGGCAGAACAACAGACACTTGGGCTACCAGGCATGCAGGACAAAGAGTGGATCAAGTGGTTCACCTTGGACTTATATTGGAAGGCTGTGCGCGAGGAAGCCATTCAGATCCTTAAGGGGTTGCGAGAGGATGGTGAAGAAGTTGGAACGGATGTCGACTTCATGAGCTGGTTTGACGAGATGCGAACTCGGAGCAAGTGCCTTCTTTCAGCCCTTCCATGACTGCATACGGTTCACTTATTCGATAGCCGAATGAGTTTCTGAGCATGAGGAGTCTGCGCGTCGGATGATATGGAGGTAAGCTTTCATTCCAGCATTGCTACTACTAACTTTGTGTTACAGGTTCATACTGGCAAAGAAAATGGCACCGTCTCAGACGATGAAGCTGTGGACAGATCATACAAGCGAGCCTCACATGTGGTCGAAGAGCAGAGGAGCTCTAACACCGTTCAAACGGGAGCATGTTCCATTCTGGCTCGACTATCCGTTGCAACACCACCAGCTTGGGAGAGCTCATTGTTCGACGTGCATGGCAATATCTTCCAGCGATTGTTTGGGAGCCAGACGAAGTAGAGGCTATCAAGAAGAGCAAGATGAAGAAGACGGTGCAAAGACAACTACACCTGCAAAGGGATCGGGAGCGGGACCAAGCTCTTCTATAGCACCTTTGCTGGCAATCGACTTTACAATCAATGAGGTGCAGCCACTTGTAGCTGGTTTGGACATCAAGGACGACCTTGATGACCTTCATCCCGACATGGCTGCATCCCGTGGATCCTACACCTGTTGTGTGCAATGGAGGAGATGAGCAGGTCTTTCTTCGAGCCGGGTGCTTCCCAGACATAGGTGTACACCAAGCTCCGACAACAGGTTGACAAACTACATACGGCTGAGTCACAAACGGTGTTCCAGAAGTGGTAGGTGAATATGGCTTCAACCTCATCATCCTCGACTTACCCAATGAGCTTGTATATGGAGGTGCTAGCATCAACAAGGACATTGTGCAGCTAGATCCGGTGAAGTTTGAGGAGGCCTTGCAGTTCAGTGGAATGCACTTGGCAACGAGTGGTTTCATGGTTGTCTTCGCAAGTTCTCCTTCTGTTTCGGTGGTGATTCAAGCGGCTGCGGTAATCAACTTGGAGGTTGCAGGGACTTACAGCATCTACCGTGCACGAGGCTGGGATACTGTGACAAAATTAAGGTAAGCTAGCTATTCAAGTTCAAGTTTAACTTGGTCTATGTGGCAGGATAACTTGTTGGTTCTCTTGGTGCTGCAAAGCTCTGAGAAGAAGTCGAAGAGGCCAAACCCTTTGGCGTTGACGAACATGATCCTCGTCGATACACCGATTGTTTTAGGAGGCTTGGTAAGGAAGTACTTTACTTTGTTTATCCTAATGGAAGTTTGTGCAGATGATGATTCAACCGAAGAGTGTTTGACTCATGCAGCTTTTGATTGAGCGTCTCAGTAGACCTAGCGACCTAGTCTGGGATATTGGTTCCGGAACCGGATCATCGTTGTTAGCTGCCATCGAGCTCAAAAGGAATATTATAGGAACCGAAGAGTTTTGAACTCTCTAGGTTGGCAACAAACAAGCTCGCACAGAACATTAGACCAGAGAAATACCTACTCAGACACCTCCACGTCCAAGCCTAGCTGGTGGTTCAAGAATTGCAGCTTTACTTAAGATGAAGAAGAAACTTTAGCTAATGTGTATTGAGCAAGAATTAAGCTAATATAAAAAAGAATAAGGTAGAAATACAACAGTTTTACTAGAAATTTTTTTTGCCGACTGAGGCCAATACTGCCGACCAAAAGAATATTCTAAAATATTCTAGAATATTCTAGAATATTCTAGCCCGGGCTCCTGGGCCCCAAGCCTCCAAAATGGCGACACTCATTCTAAGGTGGACCATGAATGAAACAAAGAAATGGGTAAAGTGTGATATATTTATTTCTTAATCAAATAAATATATATACAACATTTTGCTAATTTGTGGTTCACATCACTTTTATCTCCATGTATAATCAAGGGTAAGAGATACTAGAGAATGTCAACAGTCCCTCTCAAATCTTACTCTTGCAAATAACATATTCCCAAAATTTATTTAACCTTAACAAACCTTTCTAGTGCTAGTGGTTCTGTAAAGACATTGTCAACTTGATTTTTTGATTTCACAAACTTCAATTGACTTATCACTTATTCACAGATGAAGTGATGTCTACTATTAATTTACTTCATCCCTACATGAAACATACAACGACACGATTCTTAACCATAACGATGCAACTCTTATTATCATACGATAACATTGTTGACTTAATCACAACGATGCAATTTTTATTATCACATAACAACACTATTGACTATGTTGTAAAACCTTTTTAACCAAATCACTTTACAAGTTGCATGTGACCTTATTACATATTCTACTTCTACCGTTGACAGAGTCACATTTTCTTTTTTAAACTTCATTACTTTTTAAAACTTTAAAACACTACTCTACCTACTAATATTGCACATATACCAAATGTTAATTTTCTAACAGTCCCGTTACCTTACTAATTAACATTACCATCTTGAAACTCAATTTGTCTCGCAAACCTTTAATGTATGAGAATACTATCTTTATAATAAGTTAATGTTCATGATCTGGATTTTTGGAAATTTTGCTCAATACTCCAACAACATAAGAAATATTTAATAGTGTCTGCAACATCATTGCATATATTCAGGTTCCAATGGCACTTTGATATGACATTCTTACCATGTTATCTTGGGAGAAACCTCATCACTCAACGTAGCTCTAACTACTATGGTGTAAAACACTTGTATATAGACATGCTGAATTGTGTGTAATGCATTATAATTAAGTTGACAAATTTTAATCCTTTAACTAGCATTTATTAATAAGTTATTTTAATTAATATTAAAGAGTTATTTTAATTAATATAATTATTAATAAATACTAATTAAATAATAAAAATGATTAATTGAGATTTCATTTTGGTTCGAAGGTGTTTTTCCATGTGGGCTCCATTTTAAACAATGTTACAAAGTATTGTTTGAATTGTGTAAAATACATTAGAACAATATTTTTTTAACAAAGATGATTATCTTGAGATCACTTTAAATGTCATATAGTCTTGTTGTAATTTCTGATAATAATTGAACTCACCTTAAAGATCACATGATATTGTTGTAATTTATGACTCTAAAAATCATATAGTATTTCTAGCATACGTGCACACATCCATGCGTATCGAAACGTACTTTGTACATATCGTTGTACATGGTGCGAATCCTATTTAACTCGCCAAGGAGATTGATAAAGTCGTTGTTGGAACTCAAGTTTGTTTTTAAAGAGGTATGTAGCATTAATATTTTCTTATATAAGAAAATTTATATTTTATTTAAATAACATATATAAAATATTAAGATGGAACATAATTTAAAGAAACATATGCACACATTTCCAGCTTTAATATTAATATTACCATCTTTTAAAATAAAGTTTAAGGCTGAAATAAAATATAAATCATTTAATTTATATATGTCTTTATAATTTTTTAATTTTATTTTAAAAAATCAAATTTAAATTATCCAATTAAGTATATTCTTATTATATTTTGCATTATCAGAAACATAGCATAATATTAATATATACTAACTTGTTTAAGATTATTGTTTAAGACTCAAATGATTTTAATTTTTTTACATAATTACAATATATCTCTAAAATATTGGTATTTGAAATTTAATATTTACAATTTCATTATTATAAGTTTTAAACAAAATTTAAACCTAAAACTATAATTTAAACTATCTGAATCAATTCCTCCTACTTTTATTATAAAATATTACTAAAACAAGCTTCACAAACATTTAAATTGTATTTTATGTATAAAAATTTAAAATGTACAGTATATATTCATGAGCTATATACTAAATTATTAAGGTTGAGAAATAAAATATCTATATATGGATAATTGTGTTTATGTATATATAAATATACATATGTACGTATGTATATAATACATATATGTACACATTTAGTACGTTGTCGAAGGGTTTTAGGAAAAAATTTCCTTTATATTTGTATAAGTCTTTTATTATTTACATTACTTGTAAGATTCACATTTTGATTGTTACAATTTATACTTACTAATAAATTTTCTGTACTTTTGAACACATAAATATTTGCAATTGTATGTATAAGTATATAAGTACTTACAGATTTTGTACGTATATATTTATATACTGTATTATGCAAATACTTTGTATAAGGAAAAGTTCCTTGGGAAAACTAAAATAAATATATATTTATAATTATTTAATTAAATATTATATATTTTATACTCATGTTTTATTAATCCTTCTATAAAACTTCATTAATCAAAATAAATATATTTATTAATTAATTAAAATTTAATTTGATCAAGTTTTTAAGGGTAGCCAAGTAGCACGGACCATATGTTTCACTAATTAAAACATATATCTTAATTGAATGACTTAGATTTAAGTTTAGGATAATAGTAATAGTTTAATTCTAAAATTAATAGTATCTTATATTTAAAATAATACTTATGTTTTTATTAATCCTTTGTAAGATAAATGTTCTATAATATATCAATGTAAAGTATGTTATATATATTATTAAATTATTTTATTTTATTTTAACCTTACACTTTTTTAATCTTATGAAAATTATTTTATAATTAAAGTTTTAATATCTGAAGGATATGCTCTAATTCAAAAAATATAAATAAACTTAAAATATACTAGTTTCTACTATTAGAATATATTAATTTTAATTCGGATTTTAAACTACATCTTAATTGAATGACTTAAATTAGTTTAGTTTGTGATTAAATTTGTTTATAATAAACCACATTATTTACCTATTAATTAATAATTAACT